>QANX01005101.1:0-62522 GCA_003254975.1 Ochetophila trinervis | reverse complement strand
CCTTTGCCGGTCTCAGCAGCCAAAACGCAGGAGTAATCACCATTGCTAACTCTGTGTTTGGATCAGACCCTCATATTAATCCCGATGTGCTCACCAAGGCCTTCCAAGTTGACAAGAATGTTATCGACTATCTCCAGAAACAGTTCTGGGTTGACAACAATTAGACCCTCATTATATTATATGAAACAGCCCGTAAATTTACAAACTATATCTTAACTTTTATATTTTAATAAGGATTGTTATATCTGTTTCCCTATTGTAGGACTCAGGTTCATTTGTAAAATAAGAAGAATGGTATTGTGTACCTTTCTCCAATTTCATTTTTCAGTAATAATGTATTGTCCAATCTGTTAAGCCCTTCTGTCTCCCTGAATCAGAAACTCTGTTTTATCCTCTGCCTTTCTCTTTTTAATTCTTGAAGGTAATTTTGAAAACTTTATTTGATGTAAAAATTAAAAATAGAGTAAAAAACCATGACTCCACCATTGACAAGAAGTTTCAAGATGGCTCCGAGCTGAGAGATTGTTATTTGTTTGCATTGGAGAAAATATGGAGAAAGATTTTGTGGTCCTTTGATTTCTTTAATGGTTCATACTAGTATTTTCCAATGCCTTTGCCTGCAATTTATTTTCTCTATTTTGAAGCTAATAAACATTGACTTTCATGTTTTAGTTAATTTGAATTTAAAAGTTAGGATTAAGAGTTGTTTTTTTCTTTTTTTCTTTTTTGAGAAAGGAAATCATTCCGAAGAAAGAAACCCGACGTCATTATCCTAGTAAGATTTGAGCATAGGATTAAGATTAATTATAAATGAAAATTAATATGAAAACAGTTTATAAATTAGTATGTCATTTTTGTTAAATATTTAGAACGATATATGAACCTTATTGTTTTTTTTAATGGTCAATTAGTATGATATTTGGTTTAAGTTTGGAGTTTAAAAAATGTGTAAAATCCCTTAATCTTTTCCAGGTGTAACGTAGTAGATGTGAATCATGTGACCATATAAATGTGTTCCTTTTTTTTTTTTTACCTTATTATTAATTTTTATTTTTATTTTTGCCCACAAAAGTAAAAGAAACCCAAAAATGTCTGATGCTACTAAAAAACGTGATATAATCATTTTGGTGTCCCATTGATCAATGTAAGGCTATTATGTGATTTAAAAGAATCAAGAGAGCTTTTGCATTTTAGAAGAATGCAATGATCAATACGGTGTTGTCCAACTTATTTCAGTTTAATAAGTTCTCAAAGCTAATTCAAGATTGTATCTGATTGGTTGAGGAGGATGCTGACTCAACATATTTTCTGGTATACAGTTAAGAAAGCTTATAAAACACAAGTTCTTATTCTTCATGTGAGGATCAGTGAAGCTCTAATAATTTGGGAATCGAAATTTCTTCTCTCTTGTAATCTCTTCTAAATCTCTCTTTCTCTTTAGGATTTTTTTGGGTGAGAGGTGTGTGAGCTGAGAGAGGTTGTAAAAGGGGATTATTGGGTTTAGTTTTGGGTATAGAAATAGAGAGAAGTGAGAGTTCTATAATCTGTAAATTTCTTGATTCATAGTGCAATTTGATTTTTTGATAGAGCTCCGAGGATATATATTCAATCTTGAATCGAACCTTGTAAAATTCTATTTGTTTAAGTAGTTTAGCTTGTTTTAGTTTAGTTTCTTGAACGTTCTATATTTGTAAAAGCTCATAACAATCAATGTTATCTTTATTGCAATTACTAATCATGATTTTATTTTGTAATTACTTTAATATTTCGCACCATAATATGTGGTATAATTTTCAACCAAAAAAGAAAAAAAGAAAAAGAACTTGTGGTAATAATTATTTAAGAGACTTTTTCAACAAAAAAAAAAATGAATTCTAAATTCATTTCCGCTAGAAGAAAATTCTGTCCTCGGTTAGGTTCTAGCCTACAGGGTTTTGTGATCACTAGTGCTCTAAAGTCTAAATTCTGATATATTGCTTGCTATGCAAGATAGAAATTGCATGAAAAAAAGAAGAAAGAAAGAAAAAAAGCAAGTTTTTTATTTTTATTTTTTTATGTAGTTATTAGATATATATATATATATATATATTTAAATAATGTTGCAATAGTAATACTTATTGTCACAAAGATATTAGTTGGAGTAGATATTAGCCTTTTCTTTTAATTCCGAGTAGGTTTGACAACATGTCATGTTAAACTGTACTTATATTTTTTTTTTGAACTAATGAAATATAATTAATAAAATATATAATTAATTAATAATTAAACACTTTCTAAACTAGAGGAGCTTTAAACGACTCACTGGCCTATTGAATCCTTTCAAAAGTGCTAGTCAAATTGCTTTTAGAGTTTTAAACCCAAATTTATATACAATGTGATAACATAATTTATGATCAATATGGGACTTTAACTCCCTTGTATTAACCCTCTCAAACCGGGTTCTACAATCCACCATCTTTATAAGCCCAAATTTATATACCATGTGGTCGACTAGTCTAAAAGTCTGTCATTTCTTTAGCCCATAAACTATTCTAATCTAATAATGACTTTGATACCATTTGTAACAATCCACTAATCTATTGAGCTTAACTTGTTTTACTTTTCATGGAGAAGTACCGTCAGAATATAATTTTAGTATATAAAAAGTTTAAAACTATGTTCCCATTGATGCTGTTGATTTTTCGTTTTCTTTAATTACTTTCAGTTACAAAAAAAGTAAGAAAAATGTAACGACCAAAACTTTTTTCAACTAACTTGTGGCATTTTGTACTTAGTAATTTTGTTTGGCCTTTTTGGTACCAAATCGAACTTAATAGTAACTTTTTCAAATTTCATATGAAAGTTGAGTCGACATCCAAGTTTTATTGGACAACCAAGAAAAGCATGAATTGCCCAGGTCCTCTCAAAGTAAAAGGTAGTCAGATTACTTGTCAAGTTTTCTACTTTATATGTATAACTTGATACTTATACTATTGTTTTCAGAAAATAAATTCGTGAGAAGTGTACTAAAATTGAATTATATATCTTAACATCTCTTCCATGTGTCGGCAAAGATGCATATCATGTGAAACACAAATCCACCAAGTAATTGGACGAATGTGCATGAGGTAAAGGTCAAAATTGACGAAACAAGCAAACTCAATACATGGAAACTGGCACTATCCGGTATGGAACATGAAATTTACAGTTCTCATAAATGCAATTTTTTAAAAGCTAAACTGAAATTGAGTTATATACTTTTAATATGTTAATTTTTATTTCAAATTTATATATTAAAAAAAAATGTAAGAAACTCCGATCGAAATCTTTTTTTTTTTCCCTAGCTTCTTGCAAATATTAGTACTTTCTGAAAGTCATATAGATTAGTTGGAGTAAATGTACACTTTTTTGCTTATTCCAATACCTCTTGTCAGCCAAAGGCATCAAATATTTGTAACATAAAAATGAAAAATAAACATCTAGATAAGTGGAATTTTTCTTTATTTCTAGAATCATTAATATAATAAAGCATGCTATTAGATTAATTCCGGCCGGCAAATTAAGACACAATCAAATGTATTCCACTTTTATCTAGCATTAATAGAAACCTCTCCGGCCACAAAAGGTTAGGAAGTTCAGTTGAGCTCTAATTAACCATGTAATTAACTTATTTCAAGCAGTGATCATAATTCCTTTGATACCAAAATTATCAAAGAATGTTTGTTGATTTATACTTGAATTGATCAAATCAGGCACAACAGTGACAATTTTCAACTTGAAAAAATCAGCGCCGTTAATTGGATAAAGAAAATTATGGCAGTTTGACTAGGGACTACAAGGGGCCCAAATTAACAAACTGGACTTTTATATTTGAAACAACCAATTAATGTTTAAAATAAATCTTATATAAGAAAAGGGCATGAATGAACCAAAGATAGAAGGATACGTGCAAGATATCATCAGAAAAAAGAAAAAGAAAGAAAGGACCATTTCCATGCCAAAAGTAGATATTGTGGAGGAAATAAAATAAGCTTTACTTGTTCTTTTAGTGGTTAATGAGGAACAATTCTATACACTGATTATTATAATATAATGTAATATAATATGCAGAGACTAGTCCCTGATTCCTGGCCACTACAAATAGGAATGTTTACCACCAAGATTCTCATCCCTCAATTCCATACAAAACTAAAAACATAATACAGCATTCATCTTACAAGTATTCTCTCCTAAGAACACTATGCAGGGTCTTCATTTCCTTTTATCTCTCATTGTCTTGGCTTTGGCATCCTCCTTTGCCTCTGCCTCTGACCCCAGCCCTCTCCAGGACTTCTGTGTTGCAGTAAATGGCTCTCAATCTGCTTGTATGTTTCATTTTTATTATATTTCTCCTCTGTTTTCTAACTATGATTTATATTCTAAGATAACCAAATATATTCCTCAACTAACAAAAGTACTTTCTGTATTGAGCAGTGTTCGTGAATGGAAAGTTCTGCAAGGACCCAAAGGATGTCACTGCCGATGATTTCTTCTTTTCGGGGCTCGATAAGACTAGGGACACAACCAATCGACTCGGCTCAAACGTAACTCAACTCAACGTTGACAAAATACCAGGACTCAACACTTTGGGCATATCTCTGGCCCGCATCGACTATGCACCATATGGTCTAAACCCTCCCCACACTCACCCTCGCGGCACTGAAATCCTCGTAGTCGCAGAGGGAACGCTTGAGGTTGGTTTTGTCACATCCAACCAAGATGAAAACCGCCTCTTTACCAAAGTCCTAAACAAGGGAGACGTGTTTGTATTCCCAATTGGTCTCATTCATTTCCAGTTCAACAGGGCACATAGCAATGCAGTCGCCTTTGCTGGTCTCAGCAGCCAAAACGCAGGAGTTATAACCATCGCTAACTCTGTGTTTGGATCAGACCCTCGTATTAATCCCGATGTGCTCACCAAGGCCTTCCAAGTTGACAAGAATATTATCGACTATCTGCAGAAGCAGTTCTGGGTTGACAACAATTAGACCATCATTATATTATATGAATTCTTAAACCATTTGTTAACTTTTACATTTTAATAAGGATTGCTATATCTGTTTCCATATCGTTGATTCATTTATAAAATAAGATGAATGGTATAGTATACCTTTCGTTAATTTCATTTTTCAGTTAATAATATATTCTTCAATTTGTTAAGCACTTTTATCCTCTGCTTTTCTCTTTATAAAACTCCATTTGATGTCAAAACGCAAGATGGCTTTCGAGATTGAGAAATTGTTGAGCATGGACAAAAAGTTCTCCATATTTTCTGGCCCTTTGACGTGGTCAATGATTCATAGTACTTTTCTTGGCCTTTACTTTGCCAGTAACTTTTCTTCTCTATTTTGAAGTAACTAAACATCAATTGTCATGTTTTAATTAATTTGAATTTAAAAGTTAGGATGAAATCAATATGAAACATAGTTTTTATGATTAGTATGTTATTTTTATTAATTAATGAGTGTGATTATGGACCTTTTGTTTCTTTTATTTGTCAATAAATTTTGTTGAAGTTTAGTCTTAAGAAGTGTTAAATACCTTAATGTTTTCCAAATGTAATGTGCTAGATGGGACTAAAAATGAGTTAAAAGTGAAAGAAACCCAAAAATGTCTCATGCTACTAAGACGTGATCATATAATAATATTGGGGTGCCATTGATCAATATCATCTTTATCGGAATTAATAGTCATAATTTAAAATTGGTCTAAATGCACTTTAATATCTTTTAAAATTGAATTTGTTCATTTAAAGGTCTCTAAAATTAGTTTGTGCAATTAATACATTCTAAATTGAAAAAAGTTGCACACATATACAATTTAGTTAAAATTGACATTTGTCAAATTTAGTTAAACTTGACAAATTTTATTAACTTAAAATTAACACGTGACCTTCAAAATTAATTTTTTTTATTGTACCAAAAATTTTAAAATATAAAGAAAATTTAAAATTCATTTATGGTTTTTTTTTCTTTTTTAATTTTTGTTTTAGTTTTTGGTAAAATTAAAAGTGAAAAAACTAATTTTGAAGATAATTTGCTATGCATGTAACATTTAAGTTGATATAATTCATCAAATTTAACTAAATTGGATAAAAATGCAACTTTTTTCAATTTAGAGGGTATCAATTGCACAAATTAATTGTAGAGACCTCTATGTAAACAAATTTAATTTTAAAGAGTACTAAAGTGCATTTAAACCTTTAAAATTCGAAAGCGCTTCAATTTTTTATGTGGTAATAATTATTTAAGAGACTTTTAACAGAAAATGAATGCTAAATTCATTTGCAATTGAAGACAATTTTATGTCTCCGGTCGATATAGCCTACAGGGTTTCATGATCGGTGCACTAAATTCTATTATATTGCTTACAAAATTATGTACATGCAATATTGGAAAAGTCACAATTTTTTTTTAATGGAGATTATAGTGCTTTTTTTTTTTTTTTTGGTTCAAAGAAATGTTGCAGCAGTAATTCTTATTGTCATAAAGATATTATTTGGAGTAAATATTATATTTCTCTTTTAACTCCAACCAATATTTTGGTAAAAAAAAAAATTTCCAATTAATATTCCCCTTACATCCAAGGAAGATAAAATAAGAATCAAATGCCTTTAAAAATTAATTTGTATGAAATAATGAGTTTACGGTTATTTAGCAAAAGGGTGACAAAGACAAATTTTCTTCCTTTTTTTTTAGAAAANTTAAAAAAAAAAAAAAAAAAAAAAGCCCCAAGAAGACAAATTAAAGAATATATATGTGAGAATATCAAGAACTTGCAAAAAAAAAAAAAAACCGCAGGCATCAAAATATTAAATTGTTGATGATTTTTTAATGATATTTGTTGACCAGTTATAAGGCCTTACCATACGTTCATTAATAAATTTAGAAAAGAAAAAACGGACCATTTCTATATTATGGCAAAAAATCAATGCTGAAAGCATAAGGTCGTGATGAAATTAATTAAAAAAATAAAAAATCAAAGTATGCCTGTGTATGTATGTAGGGGTTGAAGAATGGTTCTATATCTTGATTAAGAGACTAAATCGATAACCATTGGGTAAAGATTTTTCGAGTCTCCTATCTGCGTCAATCGATAACCATTGGATACACTCTATTTTTTTTTTTTTAATGGTCAATTAGCATGATATTTGGTTTAAGTTTGGAGTCTAAAAAAAGTGTAAAATCAATTAATCTTTTACAGATGTAATGTAGTAGATGTGATCAGAAATGAGTTCTTATTTTTTTTTTTTTTGGGTTAAATACGCTTTACTATCTTTTATTATTCAATTTGTTCATATTGCAGTATTTATAATTAATTTAACACTTCAATACTTTCAAATTGTAAAAAAGTTACAATCTGATCTAATTGGGTTAATTTGTTCATAGTTTGCTGATCTCTCTTTATAAATAGCCATTTTTCCCATCGAGATTTCCCATCCCTCACTTTGCATTATACTCGGAAAAAACTAATTGGTACAGAATGCAAGGTGTTCATCTCCTTTTATCCTTTGTCATCTTGGCTTTAGCCTCTTCCTTTGTCTCTGCCTCTGATCCCGACCCTGTTCAGGACTTCTGTGTGGCCCTAAACGAGACTGAAACCGATGGTTGTAAGTATTCATAATATATTATACATGCATTTAACTTTCCATTATATATATATATGGTTGTTGAAAGGTGTTTGATACTAATTACAAAAATGTATGTGCTGCAGTGTTTGTGAATGGGAAAGTTCTGCAAGAACCCTATGGATGTCAGTGCTGACGATTTCTTCACATTCAGATTCGACAAGGTCGGGAACATATCAAACCCACTTGGCTCAGCTGTGAACACTGCGAACGTTGATAAAATAGCAGGACTCAATACTTTGGGCATATCTTTGGCTCGGATCCACTATGCACCATATTGTCTAAACCCTCCTCACACTCACCCTCGTGCCACCGAAATCCTAGTAGTGGTGGAGGGAACATTGGAGGTTGGTTTTGTCACATCCAACCAAGGAGATAAAAACATCCTCTTCACTAAAATCCTTAACAAATGAGATGTGTTTGTATTCCCAGTCGGTCTCATTCATTTCCAGTTCAACAGGGCAGACTGCAATGCTGTTGCTTTTGCTGGTCTCAGCAGCCAAAACCCAGGAGTTATCCCTATTGCTAAGATTGTGTTTGGATCAGACCCTCCTATCAATCCTGATGTTCTCACCAAGGCTTTCCAGGTTGATAAGTGTTAGAAGTATGACCCAAGAGGAGTTCTAGAGAAGAAAAGTAGTATGTTTTTGCATAAAAGCTTCGACATTATATTAAGGGTTAAACATATGGTATATACAAGACTAGAAACAAACAAAAATACCTAACCTCTGTCATTTGATAAATGCAATCATACTGCCTTGTACAGACTTAATTTCCCCTATTAAACATCATGACATAGGCTTCTAAAGATTAACACAAAGACCAGCCAAAAATAAGACTAAACACAAGATACACTTAGTTTACTTGTTTCACACATAACCAAGATACTTAACACAAGGCTGGTCCAAAAACAATCAGATTTGAACTAATATGGTTTGCACAAAATGTTATCATCTTTAACTTCTCTACTGCCATATCAGCAGCCATGTCACCAAAAGTGCCACCTTCAACGCTCTTCCTTGGAACTTTTGGGGGAAACACTGAGATAAGCTCTCAATGTTTCAAATCTGATTTTGGGAAGAGGTTTAGTGAATATATCTGCAAGCTGGTTTTCAAATGAGCAATGCACCAGCTTTACTTCATGATTCCTTTCAGCTTCTTTTACAGCATGATATTTCACCGGTATATGCTTAGTTCTCCTGTGTTGAACTAGATTTTGAGCAATGGATATGGCTGACTTGTTGTCACAATAAATGGTGGTAGCTCCATCTTGCTTCTCATTTAAATCCACCATCAATTTTCTCAACCAAATGGCTTGATTTGTAGCTGCAGCTGAAGCAATATATTCTGCTTCAGCTGTAGATTGTGCTACAGAACCTTGCTTTTGAGAAGACCATGAAAATGGACCGGAACCAAAAGAGAAAAGATACCCTGAAGTACTTTTCATATCTTCTTTACTTCCAGCCCAATCACTATCGTTGTATCCTTCCAATTTTCCTTCTTTTTGCTTTGAAAAACATATTCCAAAATCTATAGTGCCTTTTACATATCTTAGTATCCTCTTCGCTGCTTGATATTGAATTTGAGAGGGAGAATGCATAAATCTTGACAGCATACTTATTGAAAAAGTTAAATCTGGCCGAGAAGCACATAGGTATAGAAGGCTCCCAATCAAGCTCCTATAAACTGAACCTTGTACCTTTCAGCTCCATCTTCCAACTCATATTGTTGATTTTGCACCATTGGTGTATCTACAGCTTTACAATTCTTCATGTCAAACTTTTTTAGCAACTCCATTCCATATTTTTGTTGTGATAGAAAAATACAGCCCTCCATTTGATCAATTTCCATCCCAAGAAAATAATTCATTACTCCAAGGTCTGACATGTCAAAGTTTTTCTGCATTTCCAGTTTAAATTCCATTATATCTTCAGAATCTTCACCCGTGACTAGCAAGTCATCAACATAAAGCGAAACAATGAGTCTTTTTTCACTTGAGCCTGCTTTGATATACAAAGTTGGCTCATTCTCACTTCTATGAAAGCCTAGCTGCAGCAAATGACCATCAATTCTACTATACCAAGCTCTTGGAGCTTGTTTCAACCCATATAAAGCCTTATGCAGCTTATAAACTTTATCCTCCTCACCTTGGACCACAAAACCTTCGGGTTGCTCAATATAAACTTCTTCCTCCAAGAATCCATTCAAGAATGCAGATTTGACATCCAAGTGAAACATTTTCCAACCTTTTTGGGCAGCAAGAGCCAGCAGTAATCTCACTGTTTCATGCCTTGCAACTGGTGCAAATGTGTCACCATAATCAATTCCAAGCTATTGCACATACCCTTTTACCACTAATCTTGCTTTATGTTTGTTTAAGGACCCATCTGCATTCAGTTTGGTCCTAAAGACCCATTTAACTCCAATAACTTTCTTTCCCCGTGGCCTTGAAACTAACTCCCATGTTTTGTTCTTGATAATCATGCTTATTTCAACTTCCATAGCTTCTCTCCACTCTTTATACTAATTTGCCGCACTAAAAGTGAAGGGATCACTTAAAGCATGGTTGCACCTTTCATAAACATCGATAAGAGGTCTTGTGCCTCTAACTCCCATTGCATTTTCATCATCTGCCAGCTCCTCCTCATTTTGATTTAGTGGAACAGCTTGATCAGATTCTATTTTTTCTTTTTGGACCTCCTCTTTGGTCCAATTCCATGTAGCATATTCATCAACATTAACATCTCTACTCACAATTAACTTGTTGGTCTCTAAAAGGTATACTCGAAACCCTTTGGTTGTGTTGTTATAACCAACAAAATTTCCAATGTTTGATTTCTTGTCCAATTTATCTCTTTTAACATCCGGAACATGTACATAACATACACTTCCAAAAACTTTGAGATGCTCCACATTTGGCTTGACTCCATACCACTTTTCATATGGAGTTTTGAGCTCCAAAACTTTTGAAGGCAACCTATTTTGTAAATAAGCAGCAATGCTTACTGCTTTTGCCCAAAAGCTTTTTGGCAAGTTCTTTTCAAAGAGTAAGCACCTACACATCTCCATTAAAGTCCTGTTTTTCCTCTCACTTACTCCATTTTGTTGTAGAGTATATGGAGCTGTGAGCTGATGTTGAATTCCAGCTTGGCTGCATTGTTCCTCAAATCTTTTTGCTGTATATTCAGTTCCATTATCAGTTCTCACCATCTTGATGCAACTATTAGCCTGGTTTTCCACCAACAATTTGAAGTTTTTGAAGACCTCTGCCACTTCTGACTTTTGCTTCAAAAAATATATCCAACAAAACCTCGAAAAATCATCTATGAAAGTGATGAAATATATGCTGCCATTCAAGGAATTTACACTTATAGGACCACATATGTCACTATGGACAAGTTGCAGTTTTTCAGAGGCTCTTCCAGCACCTCCTGTGGAAAATGGAAGCCTATGCTGCTTCCCTAATTGACATATATCACAAATTTGCTGGGGTAGCTTGATAGGAGGTAGATTCTCAACTAATTGACTTGCATGCATCAAGTTTAAAGACTCAAAGTTATGATGGCCGAGTCTTTTATGCCAAAGCTTGGTCTCTTCACTAGCTTTTGCGTAAAGACTTGGTTTTTTCCTTTGTTCCATTCTACTATAAAACTCTTGTCTCTCATGCCAACATTTAAAACTTCACAGCCATTTTTATCACTAATGGTGCAGGTTTTTCCTTGAAAATGCAAAGAATACCCATTTTCAAGCATTTGACCTACACTTAGTAGGTTTTGGTTAATTTTGGGTACATAAAGAACATTGGAGATGAGTTTAGTACCTTTTGAGGTTCCCACAGCCACTTCTCCCTTTCCTTGCACCTCAATAAACTCTCCATTTCCAATTTGGACTTTGGAGATAAAGCTTCTGTTTAATGATTTGAATAATCCAGCATTATGAGTCATGTGTTGTGTACAGCCACTGTCAATGAGCCATGCTTCATTGGTACTGTTTGTTGCATAACAAGAGGCAACAAACAGCCTCTCCTCTTGCTGCTTTAGCTCATCTGCAACTTGTGCTTGATGAGCTTGTTGTGTATGTCCTCCCTTGCTCTTGCATACCTTCTCAATATGTCCAAATTGCTTGCAATTTCTGCACTGGATGTTGGGCCTAAACCAGCAGAATTTTTCTGTATGATTATCTTTTTTACAGTGAGAGCACTTTCCAAACTTCTCCTTGTTGATATCTCGGCTGGAAACACTCTCATTTCTCCATTTTTCTCTATTTCCTCCTCCTTGCTTCCTCTGGTGTGTGTGGTCTACTGCTTTGCCTTTTTGTTGGACAAAAAATGCAGCTTCTGAGACCTCTTCTTGCCTCATAGATCTCCTTTGTTTTGTGGCTTGTAATGCATTTACAAGCTCAGCCAAGCTTATCTCATTTAGGTCTCTAGATTCTTCCAAAGAAGAAATTTTTGCCTCAAATTTTTCAAGCAAGCTGACAAGTACTTTCTCCACCACTCTTTTGTCACTTAACTCCTCTCCAAGAATTCTGATTTGGTTCACAGTTTTCATCAACTTATCTGTGAAATCTTTGACCAAATCAGTCTCCTTCATTTTGAAAGTTTCGAACTCTCTTTTTAAGTTCAAAACTTGCATTCTTCTTGTTCTATGGCTGCCTTGAAACTCCTCATTTAGCTTATCCCAAACTTCCTTAGCTGTAGAGCATGCCATGATTCTTGTAAAATCTGAAACTCCTGCATGTAATGCTGAGAGAGCCTTGAATTTTTTTGCAACCTCCTCACTATGTTGCTTGATTTGAGCAACTGTGGGATTTGCCCTTAAAGGAGAAGGATCCCTATCTACCTCTACCACTTCCCACAAGTCAAAAGCTTGTAAATAAGCTTTCATCTTTATGGACCACATTGCATAATTTTCTCCATTGAAAATGGGAGGTGTAGGAGCTGAATAATGAGTTGAGGCCATTTGTGAAAGAGAAACAAGGTAAAAAAAAATACTGGAGAAAACTGAAGCACCAGATTTTTTTTGTAAAAATGCTGGTTTTCTGGTTTTATAAACTCAGGCCTTCAAAGATCATCAATAGCTCTGATACCATGTTAGAAGTATGACCCAAGAGGAGTTCTAGAGAAGAAAAGTAGTATGTTTTTGCATAAAAGCTTCAACATTACATTAAGGGTTAAACATATGGTATATACAAGTAGAAACAAACAAAAATACCTAACCTCTGTCATTTGACAGATGCAACTATGCTGCCTTTTACAGACTTGATTGCCCCTATTAAACATCATGACATAGGCTTCTAAAAACTGACACAAAGACCAGCCAAAAATAAGACTAAACACAAGATACAC
Source organism: Ochetophila trinervis (assembly GCA_003254975.1). NCBI lineage: Eukaryota > Viridiplantae > Streptophyta > Magnoliopsida > Rosales > Rhamnaceae > Ochetophila > Ochetophila trinervis. The sequence goes on along the minus strand of QANX01005101.1, from coordinate 49,530 downwards.
TTAATTTACTTGTTTCACATATAACCAAGATACTTAACACAAGGCTGGTCCAAAAACAACCAGATTTGAACTAATTTGGTTTGGACAAAATGTTATCATCTTTAACTTCTCTGCTGTCATATCAGCAGCCATGTTACCAAAAATGCCACTTCAACAATAAGAATATTATTGACCGTCTCCAGAAGCAGTTCTGGTCTGATAACAATTAGACCCTAGCTAATTATACGAGTTAAGCAGAGATGGATTAACACACTGTTGGTTATGTACTTTTTGCATTTTAATAAGGTTTGTTATGTTTTGCAGTCATTGCAATAAATGTTTAATTTATGAATAAAATAAAAGGGTCCTATCCTATGGATGCCGTTTTCTATAACTCTTTTGTGTATTACTTTATATAAAAATTGTTCCATTTATTTCTTAATCATGATTTTTGTTTTTTTGTCCTTTCTGACCCACTGAATCCAATTAAATACTACTCCCATACACCATTGCCATTGAATATTTAGATTGACACTTTTATTTTTTTGTTCAAATGATTGAGACGTCTCACATTAGTACATAATTATGGTAATACCAGAAAATTATAGATGTTTGTTTAGTACATAAACATTATATTTTGTTGTGGATAGAGCATCTTTCAATAGAACTTGGATTATTAAAATTAATGTGTTAAATAAAAAAAACAGAGACAATATTTTGAAAAAAAAAATTATTTTTCAATGGTAATATCAACTGACATAGCTTAAATATTGTCAAAAGTGATTTTTAAAAGATTTGTCAGACATACTATTTTTTTCAGCTAATACAAAATATTTAATAAAATATATAAGTAATTAATAATTAAATAATTTTTTAGTTAGAAGAGCTTTAAATAGTCCACTGGCTTATTGAGTTTCATTCAAAAGTGTTGCTTTTGGAATTTTAAGTCCAAATTTATATATTATAAGATGATATAGTCTATGACCAATGTGAAACTTTAACCCTTTGTATTAACACTCTCAAACCGGGTTCTACAATCCACCATCTTTATTGGACAATGATCCTACAGGACTCACATGCATGTTCGTGGTCGACTAGTCTAAAAGTCTGTCAATCTCCTTGGTCCATAGAGTATTCTAGCCTAACAATAACTCTCATACTTATTTGTAACGATATATTGACCTATTAAGCTTAGCTTGCTTGATTTTTCATAGGGAAGTACAGTTAGAATATAATTTTAGTATATAAACTTATAATTTTAGTATATAAAAAGTTTAAAACTATGTTCCCATTCATGCCGTTGATTTTTAGTTTTCTTTAATTACTTTCAGTTACAAAAAAAATAAGAAAAATGTAATGACCAAAACATTCTTCAACTAACTTGTGGCAACTGAAGGTTTTTGGCCTTTTTGTTCCTTGCAAATCGAACTTAATAGTAATCTTTCAAAATTTATGAAAGTTGGGTCGACATCCAAGTTTTATTGGACAACCCAAAAAAGCATGAATGGCCCCAGGTCCTCTTAAAGTTAAAAGCTAGTCTGATTACTTGTCAAGTTCTACTTTCATTATATGTATAACTTGATATTTATACGATTGTTCTCATTCGAATAAATTTCTGAGCATTTTATTTCATGTATCGTCTAGGATCCATGTGGTGTAAAGACAAACCCACTGACAAATTTGACGAATGTGCGTGGGGTGAAAGACAAAATTTAAGAAACAAGCAAGCTAATACATGAAAACTGGCACTACTGGGTATTAAATCTGAAATCTACAGTTTTCAAAAGCGCCAAATTTTAAAAGCGAAATTGAAATTGAGTTATATACTGTAATATGATAACCTTTATTTCAAATTTATATATTAAAGAAAAATGTAAGACACTACAATTGAACGCTGCTTTTCTTTTTTTCCTAGCTCCTTGCAACTATTAGTACTTTCTGAAAGTCATATAGATTAGTTGGATTAAATGTACACTTTTTTGCATATTCTAACAACTCTTGTCAGCCAAAGGCATCAAATATGTGTAACATAAAAATGAAAAATAAACATCTAGATAAGTGGAATTTTTCTTTATTTCTAGAATCATTAATATAATAAATCATGCTATTAGATTAATTCCGGTCGGCAAATTAAGACACAATCAAATGTATTCCACTTTTATCTAGCATTAATAGAAACCTCTCCGGCCACAAAAGGTTAGGTTGTTCAGTTGAGCTCTAATTGACCATCTAATTAACTTATTTCAAGCAGTGATCATAATTCCTTTGATACCAAAATTATCAAAGAATGTTTGTTGATTTATACTTGAATTGATCAAATCAGGCACAACAGAGACAATTTTCAACTTGAAAAAATCAGCGCCGTTAATTGGATAAAGAAAATTATGGCACTTTGACTAGGGACTACAAGGGGCCCAAATTAACAAACTGGACTTTTATATTTGAAACAACTAATTAATGGTTAAAATAAATCTTATATAGGAAAAGGGCTTGAATGAACCAAAGAGAGAAGGATACGTGCAAGACATCATCAGAAAGAAAAAAGAAAAAAAGGACCATTTCCATGCCAAAAGTAAATATTGTGGAGGAAATAAAATAAGCTTTACTTGTTCTTTTAGTGGTTAATGAGGAACGATTCTATGCACTGATTCTTATAATATAATGTAATATAATATGCAGAGACTAGTTCCTGATTCCTGGCCACTACAAATAGGAATGTTTACCACCAAGATTTCTCATCCCTAAAAACATCCATCTTACAAGTATTCTCTCCTAAAAACACGATGCAAGGCTTTCACTTCCTTTTATCTCTCTTTGTCTTGGCTTTGGCATCCTCCTTTGCCTCTGCCTCTGACCCCAGCCCTCTCCAGGACTTCTNTCAATTTATATTTTATGTCATAATAAATAATTAACATACTTTAAAACCTTCTAGAATTTTTTTATTTTTAAATAAAAAGCATTACAATTAATTTTATCATTTAAGACTTTCTACTTTGTAAAAAATTATTTTTTATTTCTCCAAAAGAAATTATTCATCCTAAACTAAAAAAAATTCATGATGAAAAAATATAAGATTAAATAAATTTTCATGATAATTTTTTTATTAATTTAGTATAAAATAAAAAGTTTTAGATGAAAATAAAATTAGATGATTTTTTATTTATATTATTGAAAATTGGCAAAAAAATGTAAATTAGAGGCTTAATGTAATACACTTGAAATTTGAAGGCCTAATGTGACATAAAATGTAAATTGAAGGCTTAATGTGATACACTTGAATCTTGAAGGCCTAATGTTGCATAAAATGTAAATTTGAGGCTTAATGTGATACATTTGAAACTTGAAGGCCTAATGTGAAAGTTTAGCAAACTACAGAGTACTAAAGTGCATTTATCCTTATAATCTATGACCAATGTGAGACTTTAACCCTTTGTATTAACACTCTCAAACCGGGTTCTACAATCCACCATCCTTATTGGACAGTGATCATTCGGGACTCACATGCACGTTTGTGGTTGACTAGTCTAAAAATCTGTCCATCTCCTTGGTCTATAGAGTATTCTAGCCTAACAATAACTCTGATACCCATTTGTAATGATCTATTGACTTATTAAGCGTAGCTTGCTTGATTTTTCATGGGAAGTACAGTTAGAATATAATTTTAGTATATAAACTTATAATTTTAGTATATAAAAAGTTTAAAACTATGTTCCCATTCATGCCGTTGATTTTTCGTTTTCTTTAATTACTTTCAGTTACAAAAAAAAAAAAAAAATAAGAAAAATGTAACGACCAACTTGTGGCAACTGAAGGTACTTAGTAATTTTGTTTGGCCTTTTTGTTCCTTGCAAATCGAACTTAATAGTAATTTTTTCATAATTTATGAAAGTTGGGTCGACATCCAAGTTTTATTGGACAACCCAGAATAGCATGAATGGCCCCAGGTCCTCTTAAAGTTAAAAGCTAGTCTGATTACTTGTCAAGTTCTACTTTCATTATATGTATAACTTGATATTTATACGATATTGTTCTCATTAGAATAAATTTCTGAGCATTTATTTCATGTATCGTCTAGGATCCATGTGGTGTAAAGACAAACCCACTGACAAATTTGACGAATGTGCGTGGGGTGAAAGACAAAATTTAAGAAACAAGCAAGCTAATACATGAAAACTGGCACTACTGGGTATTAAATCTGAAATCTACACTTTTCATAAGCGCGAAATTTTAAAGCTAAATTGAAATTGAGTTATATACTTTAATACGATAATCTTTATTTCAAATTTATATATTAAAGAAAAATGTAAGAAACTACAATTGAACGCTGCTTCTTCTTTTTTTCCTAGCTCCTTTCTACTATTAGTACTTTCTGAAAGTCATATAGATTAGTTGGAGTAAATGTACACTTTATTGCTTATTCTAACAACTCTTGTCAGCCAAAGGCATCAAATATGTGTAACATAAAAATGAAAAATAAACATCCAGATAAGTGGAATTTTTCTTTATTTCTAGAATCATTAATATAATAAATCATGCTATTAGATTAATTCCGGCCGGCAAATTAAGACACAATCAAAGGTATTCCACTTTTACCTAGCATTAATAGAAACCTCTCCGGCTACAAAAGGTTAGGTTGTTCAGTTGAGCTCTAATTAACCATCTAATTAACTTATTTCAAGCAGTGATCATAATTCCTTTGATACCAAAATTATCAAAGAATGTTCGTTGATTTATACTTGAATTGATCAAATCAGGCACAACAGTGACAATTTTCAACTTGAAAAAATCAGCGTTAATTGGATAAAGAAAATTATGGCACTTTGACAAGGGACTGCCAGGGAGCTTAATTAACAAAACTAGATTTTTATAATTGAAACAACCAAATAATGGTTAAAATAAATCTTATATAGGAAAAGGGCTTGAATAAACCAAAGAGAGAAGGATACGTGCAAGACATCATCAGAAAGAAAAAAAGAAAGGACCATTTCCATGACAAAAGTAAATATTGTAGAGGAAATAAAATAAGCTTTATTTGTTCTTTTAGTGGTTAATGAGGAACGATTCTATGCACTGATTATTATAATATAATGTAATATAATATGCAGAGACTAGTTCCTGACTCCTGGCCACTACAAATAGGAATGTTTACCACCAAGATTTCTCATCCCTAAAAACATCCATCTTACAAGTATTCTCTCCTAAACACACGATGCAAGGCCTTCACTTCCTTTTATCTCTCATTGTCTTGGCTTTGGCATCCTCCTTTGCCTCTGCCTCTGACCCCAGCCCTCTCCAGGACTTCTGTGTTGCAGTAAATGGCTCTCAATCTGCTTGTATGTTTCATTTTTATTATATTTCTCCTCTGTTTTCTAACTATGAATTATATTCCAATATAACCAAATATATTCCTCAACTAACAAAACTACTTTCTGTATTGAGCAGTGTTCGTGAATGGAAAGTTCTGCAAGGACCCAAAGGACGTCACTGCCGATGATTTCTTCTTTTCGGGGCTCGATAAGCCTAGGGACACATCCACCCCACTCGGCTCAAACGTTACCCAACTCAATGTTGACAAAATACCAGGACTCAACACTTTGGGCATATCTCTGGCTCGCATCGACTATGCACCATATGGTCTAAACCCTCCCCACACTCACCCTCGCGGCACTGAAATCCTCGTAGTCGTAGAGGGTACTCTGGAGGTTGGTTTTGTCACATCCAACCAAGATGAAAACCGCCTCTTCACCAAAACCCTTAAAAAGGGAGATGTGTTTGTATTCCCAATTGGTCTCATTCATTTCCAGTTCAACCGGGCACATAGCAATGCAGTTGCCTTTGCCGGTCTCAGCAGCCAAAACGCAGGAGTAATCACAATCGCTAACTCTGTGTTTGGATCAGACCCTCGTATTAATCCCGATGTGCTCACCAAGGCCTTCCAAGTTGACAAGAATATTATCGACTATCTGCAGAAGCAGTTCTGGGTTGACAACAATTAGACCATCATTATATTATATGAATTCTTAAACTATATGTTAACTTTTACATTTTAATAAGGATTGCTATATCTGTTACCCTATTGTCGATTCATTTATAAAATAAGATGAATGGTATAGTATACCTTTCGTTAATTTCATTTTTCAGTTAATAATATATTCTTCAATTTGTTAAGCACTTCTGTCTCTCTGAATCAGAAACTCTGTTTTATCCTCTGGTTTTCTTTCTTTAATTTTATATAAAAGTTTGATCATTTTAAACTTTTGAAAACTCCATTTGACGTCAAAACGCAAGATGGCTTTCGAGCTTGAGAAATTGTTGAGAATGGAGGAAAAGTTCTCCATATTTTCTTGCCCTTTGAATTGGTCAATGATTCATAGTACTTTTCTTTGCCTTTATTTTGCCAATAACTTTTCTTCTCTGTTTTGAAGCTATTAAACATCAATTGTCATGTTTTAATTAATTTGAATTTAAAAGTTAGGATGAAATCAATATGAAACAGAGTTTTTATGATTAGTATGTTATTTTTATTAATTAATTAATAAGTGTGATTATCGACCTTTTGGTTTCTCTTATTAGTTGAAGTTTAGTCTTAAAACGTGTTAAATTCCTTAATCTTTTTCAAATGTAATGTACTAGATGGGACAAAAAATGAGTTACAAGTGAAAGAAACCCAAAAATGTCTGATACTATTAAGACGCGATCATATAATAGTTTTGGGTTGGATTGATCAATGTCATCTTTATTGGAATTAATAGTCATAATTTAAAATACGTAAGCACTTTAATATTTTGTACCAAGAGTATGTGGTAATAATTATTTAAGAAACTTTTAACAGAAAATGAATGCTAATTCATTTGCAATTGAAGACAATTCTATGACTCCGGTTGATATAGCCTACAGGGTTTCATGATCGGTGCTCTAAATTCTATTTTTTTTTTCCGCTGAAACTAAATTTGCTTACAAAATTATAAACATGCAATATTGGAAAAATCAAGATTTTTTTTAATGGAGATTATAGTGCTTTTTTTTTTGGTTGAAAAAAAATGTTGCAATAGTAATTCTTTTCCTCAGAAAGATATTATTTGGAGTAAATATTATACTTCTCTTTTAATTCCAACCAATATTTTGGTCAAAAAAAATCTCCAATGAATATTCCCTTCAACCCTTGACATCCAAGGAAGATAAAATAAGAACCAAATTGTTGTGGCGATTTTTCATACTCGGTTGATGATGCGTGTCGTAAATACCAAAATTAATTACTGAATTCAAACACTACCATAGTAGCAGCAAGTTCAGGTCGATTCCATAGAGACTGATGATCAAACTACTTCTATTCCAATTAAAACAAAATTAAAAAGACAAAAGGGAGATTTTATGTTGGCAAATTCAAATATTAAAGAAAACAATTTAATAAATATTGAAAATAACAATTGGAGAAAACCTTGGGTCAGAGTATCTTCAATTACTAAAGAACAGGTGATCACAGACAAAAATATATCCAAAAATAATCATTCAATGTTGGATTGAATAAAATAGCACGGCCAATTTTATTCTAACTCTCACAATTAATTAATTCAGATACGATCGTAAATTAATCCTAATTCTGAAATATCTAAACCAACATGATCTAAATTAAATCAGAACAGCATTAAGAACAATAGCAACCAACAATAAACAAGTCTTACAAATGTTGTAAAACTTTAGTCTATTATGCATTCTCCTAAGAAATTAACAAAAGCTTAGCATGCAATTATTAAAATCAAAGTGCTACTAAACAGAGAACATTCAATATGATTGAATTCCTAATTAGCAAATACCCAATCCACAAATAATTATAACGGATCCAAATTATAATCAAAAGAGAATTTAATAATAAACAAATAAATTGGAGGAACACAAAATGAATAATTAAAATTGAATTAAAACTTATAAACCAAGTCTCACACCTTATACTTTAGTATTGAATGATACTCCTACCCAATAGAAAGATTTAGCTACTCATAATTGTTAGAAAACTCTCTCTTGAAGTTGTTTTTGCTCTAAAAATGGTTGTCTCATTACAAAATAACTTAAACCTATTTAAACTAAAAACCTAGGGCTATAAAACACACAAAAACGCGCCTAAATGGACCAAAATGGCACCAGCCCAGGCGCTTGGGCTGCTCTGTCTCGCTGCCTCGCAGCAGCTGAAATCACTGGCCAGGTGCTTGGCTTAGGGCCTGGGCTAATATGTCTGCATGCTTTTGATTACAATTTTGCCATTTTTCTCCAAATTCTCTTCCTTGAGGTCAAAATCACCTAAAATATAGAAAAACACATATCAATCTATTTTAAATGAATAAAACATGCTTAATTTTAGTATCAAGGTACATAAAATATATATAAAATATGATCTATCAGTTGAGCTCCTTGAATCCTGCAAAATGGGGGGAGAAATTTGTTTAGAAGGGCGCAGGTGTGGTGGCCAACGTTCTCCCTCTGATGCCTAAGTAAGTGGTCGATCTCATGGACAAAAGTAAGTGATTGAAAATAGTGTAAAACCTGGTGAAATGGTGGAGAAGGGACGCTGGTTCGGGTGTAGGTATTTTGGGGCAGAAGATGAACAGTGCTTCTTTGAATAATGGTCCAAATGGGTCCCAGATTCAATGCCCAAAGTCAAAATAGAGTCAAATGGGTCCCAAAACCCCAAAAAAATGGCTCGTGCCGTGTCCAAAAGGAGAAGGAAAAGGGTGGAGGTTGGTAGGAAGGGAGAGATTGGCAGCTACCTAAGGTTTCGTGCCCATCAAAAATCTAATCCTTTGATTTTTCCCCACTTTTCTTATTTATTCCCTTTTGAATGGCTAAGATTTAAAGTTGAAAGATCCTTTCTAGATGGATGACACCTAGCCCTATCTATATTGGTTTTTTGGGTTTAAAGTGTTGTAATTGCCTAGCCCACCACACTGAAAATGGATATTTATTATACTACCATAGTGGTAAAAGTATTGGGTCCAATGTGTTGGCAAAAATGCCTACAACAATAGCCCCCAAAATTGATACAATCAATGGATTTGATTAATTTAAGAGATAGAAAATACATATAGGAGCAAATATCGAGATTTCAAAATTTGAATTTGAATTTTATTTTTTTGGGGAAGCAGCTTTTTGGGGCGATGTGACGTGCATTAAATGCCAGTCGCACGTCTGCATGTTTCCCCCCTTTTGCGCTGATTGAGCTCATAAGCTTATCTCCCCCTACTTTTTTTTTTCTTTTCATTTCTTTGCAACAGGTTTCGAGGACCTTCTCTCCTTTACTTTTTATTTTTCTTTTCTTCACCCTGCAAGCTTTAGACTGGGTTTCTATAGATCCGCGGGAGAAAAGATCTTTGTCTGTGGTTCTTTGCTTCATCTTTGGCTTCGATAGAGGTTCGATAAACATATATATATGCATATATTTTCTATTCCTTTTTCTTTCTTACATTTTTGTTGCCGTTGCCGACTGTTCATACACCCCCTTTTTTTTTAAGCCCGGTTTCTTCAGATTTATGGAGAGAACGGTCTTCTCTTGCTTCCTTCACTCTCGGCTTTGTCTTCGACTTCTCTTGGTGCAAAGGTAAATGATGCCTCTTTTTTCCCTCGTTTCATTTCTAAGCTATGAAATGATTGCTACTGTTGTCTTTGTGCTTTTGTCTCTGAGTGGTGTGATGTGTCGATGTTTGAACCGTGGCCACCTTAGCTTTGTTGTTTCTGTGTTGTTGTTTGGAGTATAGATAATCTAGGTTTATTGCTCTGCTTTCTGTGATGCATGATTATCTTGCTCCGAATATATTTTGTTTGTGAAACTGTTTTGGGTGGAAGCCGAGGGTTTGGGCTTTGTGCCAAGGCTCGGGATTGAGCCTTAGCTTGGTCCTGGGCTGAGGCTCGGGCCTAAGCTGAGGCTCAGGCCTAAGCTGAAGCCATAGAACTGAGGGATGAAGTTGGGGCTTGGGCGGAGGCCACAGAACTGGGGTCGAAGCTTGGACCTGAGCAAAGGCCATAGGATTGAGGCGGAAGCTGGGGCATGAGTGGAAGACACGAGACTGAGGCTGAAGCTAGGGCCTAAGAGGAGGCCACGGAACTGGGGTTGAAGCTGGGGACCTGAGCTGAGGTCACAAAACTGGGGCTGAAGCTTGGACTTGAGCGGAGGCAACAAGACTGAGGCGGAAGCTGGGGCCTGGGTAGAAGCCACAGGACTGAAGCTGAAGCTAGGGCCTGAGATGAATCCACAGGACTGAGGCTGAAGCTAGGGCATGAGTTTAAGCTTAAGTGTACTTTGAGGATCTAGGTATAGTTCAGCGAGCTTGTGTAGGTTTTAGGAGGTCGGTACATAGGTTCATGACTCCATACATACTCCTTTGATGCACGGATGTCATCAACTGGTGGATTTAAGAGGAATCTGCCAGGTCATCCTGATCAGAGCCAGGTAGCTAAGTCGGCTAAGGTGAGCTCTAGATCATTTGCCCGGCCCTCTGCTGGCAGCTCTCCTCTGTCCCCTTTTCCTCCCAGGGGTGCCTCCTCCAAAGACCCTAAGGGAAGCGCTAGTTCTTCTCAGCCACGGGAGATGGGGAGTCGACATCTGTTTCAAGGGTTAGCACTCGCCCCTCTAGGGGGAGAGATTTGTTGCCTGAGGCAAGTAGGGGCAATAGGTCACCTGGCCATGCAGGTGACTTTGCAAATTTTTTGTCAAAGGATGTCCTTCCTGCAGAGGACATGTGGCTCTCCGTCCTCTCCGAGTCTTCATTCCTTGCTAAGACTTCTCGCTAAACCCCCTTGGTGAGAGCTTCTGTCATTATGTTCTTGGTGGTTAACTCTTATTGTTATTCACTTGCATGTTGTCTACTTGTTGTGCAGGCATCTTTCATAATTTTTAGGCTCCAGGAGCAGGTTGTTCGCCACAAGGAGAAAGCTACTACTGCTGTCACTGATCTGAAAGAGGCTCAAAAGGAGCTGAAAGAGGCTAAAAAATGTGTGGCTGACTTCGAGCTTATGATCACAAAGAAAGGGTTGGAGATCAAACAAAAAAAGAATGATCTTAAGCTGAAAGAGACAGAGCTCAAGCTTAGTGGTGCAGAGGTGAAGAAAAGGGACCAGCTTCTGATCGTGTTAGCTGCCCGGCTCAAAGAGCATGTCAAGGAATCTGAGGGGCTAAGGGCCGAGCTTGAGGAGGCGAAGAGGATCCTCCAGCTGAGGGACGAAGAAATTTTGAGGCTGTTTGACGAGGCTTAGAGTCAGTTTGATGCGGGGGCTGATTCCGCCCTTGCGGTCATAAAGTCCAAATTTCAGGACCTCGACTACAGCTTGCTTGATCAGCCTTTGGATCAGGTTCCAGCTCCTATAGCTTCCACCACCGAGCCAGCTTCGGGCTCTTCAGCTCCTCCTCCAGAATTAACCTCCTATGTCCCTGCTTCAACTTCAGGTTCACCTCCTCCAGCTTCTTTGGTTCCCAGCTCGGGTTCTCCTCTAACTACATCGTGATTGCTAGCCTCCGTTCTTCCTTACCGATTCTTGGCGTTTCTTGTATATTGTAGTTAGAATTTTTCATGGTGTGTCAAGGCCAAGGCTTTGTTTTTATTTTTATTTTATTTTTTATAATTAGATATTTGCACCATGATTGTTGATGTTTTTAGCGAATTTAAATAGAGATTCATTTTGCCATGATGTGTTGTATGGCTGCATGCTTCCCTTAGTGCTTTCTTTCCTCTTTAACTTAACTTGGAAATATTGTAAAAATGAGGCTGAGTTGAGTTGAACCTGTTTCTAGGTCAGCGAGGTGCCCTTGTAGCCCCCTACTCTTTCTTGTTTCTTGGTAGAGAAACTTGAAAGAGTTAGTACACGAGGTGGCAATTTTTCAACCCAGCTTAGCGAGCTTCGAGCTCCTGGTCGAATTGTTCTCAGCTTTGAGATTTTTTTGGCTTCTGGTCAAATCCGAGCCTAGCTTAGGGAGCGCCCAGCTTCGAGGATGCTTAGCCCCCGGTTCGAATTTTTGATCTCACCTTCGTGAACTTTCGGCTCCTGGTTGAATCCGAGCTAGCTCCGGGGGTTTTAGCCCCCAGTTTGAGTTTTTGATCTCACCTTCGCGAGCTTTCGGCTCCTGGTCGAATCGGAGCCTAGCTCAGGGGGTGTTTAGCCCCTGGTTGAATTTCTTAGCTCAGCTCAATTAGTGATGGGATGCAATTTATATATATTTTATATACCTTAATACTTAATTTGAGAATGTTTTATTCACTTAAAATTGATTAATTTATATTTTTCTATGTTTTAGGTGGATTTGAGCTTAAAGAGATGAAAAATGAAGAAACAGTGGCAAAACTGTAATTAAGTGGACATTGGCAACAAGGCAGTGCAGCCCAGGTGCATGCCGAGGCGCCTGGATGGGCGCAAATTTGAGCATTTAGGCACGTTGTTTTATCAGTTTTAGCCCTATGTTTTAGTATAAATATGTTTTATGATTGTTGTAAAGAGAGGAGCCGACTTTTAGACAATTTTTACCATTAAAATTGAATTTTTCTCTCAAGTTTGTGCTTCTAATCTTCTATTCTTGGGTAAGAATAATTCTAAACTAGTTATCCAATTGTGAGACTTATTTTTATTTCAATCCAATTTAATCATTCAGTGTATGTTCTTATATGTTTATTGTTTATATTTTCAAGTTCTCATAATTATAATTTGGATCCGTTATTTTTATGTAAGATTGGATTATTGCTAAATTGAATTCTCAATCGTATTGAGTTTTTAATAATTAGTAGCAAATAGACTTTAATGGTTATGATCTCAGTTTCTGTTAATTGTCTATGAAAAATATAAATTAAATTAAAACTTTGCAACGTTTGTAGAGTTTGTCTTTATTTGGCTTTTCTCTTGTTCTTGATTATTTTTTGAGATAAATTCAGGTCATATTGATTCTAGATTTAATTTCAAAATTTATAACTAATCCATGATCATATCTGGATTAGTTTATTTTAGTGAGAAATAAAGAATAATTAGGCCGTGAAAATTATTTATGCCAAACTGAATGAAGAATTGTAATTTTTATGTCTATGATCAATTGTTTACTAGTCTTATGAATTATTCTAATCCCAAGAGCTTCTCTTATTTATTTCTTTTCAGTATTTATTAGTTTTGATTTAATTTAGAATATTTTGCAAGCAATCTAAAACCCCCCATTTTTTATATTTTTAGTTTAGTGTTTTACTAGGATAGAATTTAAATTGGGATTCAACACAGTCCCTATTGATTCGACTTGGACTTGCCACTACTATAGTTCTGGTGAATTCAGTATTATAATTTTGGTGTTTACGACACGCATCAGTTAGCTTTCAGTACCTGGTCGAATCTGAGCCCATCTCGGGGAGTGCCTAGCTCCGGGGGTGTTTAGCCCCCAGTTCGAGTTTTTTGAGCTCAGCTTTGTGAGCTTTCGGCTCCTAGTCGAATCCGAGCCCAGCTCCGGGGGTGCTCAGCCCCAGGGTCGAATTTTTGCCTAACTTTTAAGAAGTAGAGATTTACACTTGTTTTTCATAATTGGAAATTTCATTATGTAGATAATCATGTATACAAGTCAAAAGAAATTTTTACATTAATCTACTGAAAAATAATCTTCAAGTGTTTTGCGTTCCATGGGTGGGTGAGAGTCTTTCCATCTTCGCCCTCCAGTTGGTATGTTCCAGGTCGGACTACTTTCTTCACCTGGTATAGACCTTCCCAGGTTGGTCCCATTACTCTAGCTCCATGCTCTTTGGTATTCAATGTAATTTGACTCAGGACTAGGTCACCAGGTCGAAATGTTCTTTGTTTTACCTTAGAGTTATAGTACCTAGCTGATTGATGCTGGTAGGCAGCTGCTCGCAATTGGGCCAGGTCCCTTGCTTCTTTTATCAGATTTAGGTTAAGTCTCAATTTCTCTTCGTTCTCCTATTATTGGAAGTACTCAGTTCGGAAATTAGGCATTCCTATTTCAATTGGAATGACGGCTTCGGCTCCAAAAGCTAGAAAGAAAGACGTCTCCCTCATCCCGGTTATCGTAGTAGTCCGGTAGGCCCATAAGATTTACTGAAGCTTTTCAAGCCAAGCTCCCTTATGTTTGTCCAATATGGTCTTCAAATTATGCTTGATAATTTTGTTGGCAGCTTCAACTTGTCCATTAGCTTGTGGGTGAAAAAGTGGAGGAGAACGCTGTTGTCAAACTGTTTCTCATTGTCTGTGACAATGGTATGAGGTATCCTGAATCGACAAATGATTGATTTCCAAATGAAACTTGAGTTTTGGCTTCAGTGATTGTTGACAAGGGCTCAGCTTCTACCCACTTGATGAAATAGTCGATGGTCACTATGGTGTATTTCGTCTGGCTTCGCCCCGTCGGGAGTGGACCAATGAGGTCTACCCCCCATTGAGCAAACGGCCATGGGCTGACAACGGAGGTGAGCTGTTCCGATGGTATTCTTTGCACTTTTGCAAATCTTTGGCAGGGATCACATCTTCTCACAAATGCCTTCGCATCTTCTCACAAATGCCTTCGCATCTTCTCACAAATGCCTTCGCATCTCCATGCATGGTCGGCCAGTAGTAACCCTGACGGATTATCTTATGTGCCAATGAACGACCTCCTGTATGATTTCCACAGACCGCTTCGTGGACTTCTCTCAAGACATAGTTCGCCTCCTCTTCTCCCAGGCACCTTAAGCAAGGCAATGAAAAACCTATCTTGTATAGTACTCCATTGATTAAGGAGTAGCAAGGTGCTTTGTACTTCAACCTCCTGGCTTCTAGCTTGTCGTCGGGTAAAGAACCATCCGTAAAAAATTTGACAATATTGTTTCTCCAGTCTGATATTTCTTCAGTTAGATTTACTTCTCGCTTCTTTTCAAAAATGCTAGGTTGCTCTATAGATTCCACATGTATTGTGCGCACAAGCTCTGACTCGGTAGCTAATGCTAGCTTGGCAAGCGAATTAGCATTTGAGTTTTCAGCCCTGGGAATTTGGGTGATGTGGTGTTCTTCAAAATCCTTTAATAGTTCTTTAACCACCTCCAGATAGCTAATCATACTCGCACCTTTGGCCTGATATTATGAATTGACTTGTCTCACCACCAGTTGAGAGTTGCTATAGCTGTGCAACCTCCTAGCTCCCAGTGATCGGGCCATCTCGAGTCCTGCGATTAATGCTTCGTATTCCACCTCATTGTTTGATGCTTTAAATTCTAGTATAGTGCATACTTAAGCTTGACATGATCGGGAGCTGGCGTGGTGAAGATGAACCCTGCTCCGCTTCCATGCTCGTTGGATGATCCGTCTGTATGTAAGGTCCACAATGAGATTGGCTGTGTGCTACTAGCTCCGTTACAGTTTTCTGGGATGATGATTTCTCCTTCTTTTGAAATAGTGAACTAATGCCTTTAAAAAAAATAATTTGTATGAAATAATGAGTTTACGATTGTTTAACAAAAGGATAACAAAGGCAAATTTTCTTAAAAACAAAAAACAAAACAAAACAAAACAAAACAAAACCAAACCAAACCAAACAGACAAATTATTAAAGAATATATATGTAAGAATATCAAGAACTGGCAAAAAAAAAAAAACCGCAAGCATCAAAATATTAAATTGTTGATGATTTTTTTATGATTTTGTTTACCAATTATAAGGCCTTACCATACGTTCATTAATAAATTTAGACAGTTCATCTGAACCAATATTTATCAATTGTTTAATTTTTGGACACTGCAATAGTGTTACATATGTGTTTTGCTGAATTAATCAAAGGTACAGTGACACAGCGACAATGTCAACATAAAAAATTTAGTCCATTCTATACACCCTATATGGCAAATAGGCGTCCCAATAAGATTGAACTTCTAGTTAAAATAACCAAATGACTACAATAATAAATCAAAGGAAAAGGGGAAGAACGTGAAGAAAAGAAAAAATGACCATTTCTATTTATTATGGCAAAAATTTCAATGCTGAAAGCATAAGGTCATGAGGAAATTAATTAAAAAAATTAAAAAAATCAAAGTATGCATGCCTGTGTACTATGCATGTAGTGGTTGAAGAATAGTTCTACCATGATTAAGAGACTAAATCGATAACCATTGGATAGAGATTTTTCAAGTCTCCTATATGCTTCAGTCTATAAATAGCCATGGTTTCCACTAGGATTTCTCATCCCTCACTTTGCATTGTTCTAGAAAAAAAAAAAAAAAAAAAAATTTTTACANAAAAAAAAAAAAAAAAAAAAAAAAAAATTGGTACAAGTTTAGACAGTCTCTCTAAAATGCAAGGTGTTCATCTTCTTTTGTCCTTTGCCATCTTGGCATTGGCCTCTTCCTTTGCCTCTGCCTCTGATCCCGACCCTGTTCAGGATTTCTGCGTCGCAGTAAACGAAACCAAATCTGGCTGTACGTATACATATATTCTATTATATATACTTGCATTTTAATTTCTAGTATTTATATAAATGGTTGTTGAAGGATTTTGGTACTAATTACAAAATTTATGTGCTGCAGTGTTTGTGAATGGAAAGTTCTGCAAGAACCCAAAAGATGTCAGTGCTGACGATTTCTTCACTTTCGGATTCGACAAGGTCGGGAACATATCAAACCCACTTGGCTCAGCTGTGAACACCGCGAACGTTGATAAAATAGCAGGACTCAACACTTTGGGCATATCTTTGGCTCGGATCGACTATGCACCATATGGTCTAAACCCTCCTCACACTCACCCTCGTGCCACCGAAATCCTAGTAGTGGTGGAGGGAACATTGGAGGTTGGTTTCGTCACATCCAACCAAGGAGATAAAAACATCCTCTTCACTAAAATCCTCAACAAAGGAGATGTGTTTGTATTCCCAGTTGGTCTCATTCATTTCCAGTTCAACAGGGCAGATTACAACGCTGTTGCTTTTGCTGGTCTCAGCAGCCAAAACCCAGGAGTTATCCCTATTGCTAAGACTGTGTTTGGATCAGACCCTCCTATCAATCCTGATGTTCTCACTAAGGCTTTCCAAGTTGATAAGAATATTATTGACTATCTCCAGAAGCAGTTCTGGGCTGATAACAATTAGACCCTCGCAGTTATATGAAGCAGCTGTGGATTAATTAGTACACTGTTGGTTATGTACTTTTTACATTTTAATATGGTTACCTTTGTTTTCCAATAATTTACCAATAAAATAAAAGGGTCCTATATGGATGCCTTTTTCTATAGTTCTTTTGAAGGTATACACTATTATATTACTTTAATGATTTCTTAAATCACAATATCTCTATCAAGTCATTTCCGACCCACCAAATCCTAGTGGCACCACTCCAATAGACCATTGCCATTGAACAGATAGGGACTCTTATTTGGAATTGTCAACGTTAATGTTACTTTACTTAATTAAACTTACATTGCCACATAATTAATTATTGCAATACAAGAAAATGAATAACATCGATCGGATGTTTTTTAGTAGAGTACACTTTGCTGTGGACAATTAATTCCTCTAGCAAAATATAGACGCCTTGATTGACCATTCATGGGGGAAATATTATTAGAAGATATTTTAGCATATAAAAAGTTTAAATCCATTGCATTTCCTGCCACATTAAATTTGAATTTGGTTTGGTATAATTACAATGAGTGACAAAAATATGATAAAAAAGCAACAAACAATTTTTGTTTTACATAACTGGTGGAATTCTAATACAACAGCAACTAAAATTTTATCTAAAATTGTACCTGTGATTTTACACTAAAGGTTACATATATAGTCTTATTTGACATAGCTTTTTCTTTTATTTTTTCTTCTGCTTCTCCAAAATGCTATCTAATGAAACCATTCTTTGTTGGCTTTGGGTATTAAAAGCTCTTTTAGATATCTGAAATATTTACAAAAAATTATCTAAACACTCACATAAACAGTTTTTAAGCTTTAAAAGCTATTTTATGCTTTTTAAAAGCTATACCAAACATGACCTTAGTAAGTTTGATTGGCATTTTGATTATTGCTAATTGAATTGAATACCTATTTTCATGTAATTTTATATGAATAGTTGGGTCGATTAAATTTTTATAAGACAATCCAGAAAAGCATAAGTGCGCCTAGGGCATGGCTCCAATCTCCTCTTAAAGTAAAATGATAATCTGATTACTTGACAAATTTCACGTTGCTTTGATGAATAGTTTAATGCATATTCTAATTTTCATTTCAAATTTATATATTAAAAGTAAGTGTAAGATATTCCAATTGAGCTCTGTTTTTCTATCTCGTTATTAATAATTCATTGCAAATAATAGTATTTTCTGAATGTCATACTGGTTGGTTGGATAAAATTTATGCTCTTCTGCTTTTTCCAACAACCCTTTACATCCAAAGCCATCGAATATCTGTAACATAAAAATGTAATGAAACATTTAGACTAGTAGAATTTTTCTTTATTTCTAGAAGCTTCAGTATAATAAATCATGTTATTAGCTTAATCAAAGACATTTTAATTTTATCTAGCACTAATACGAAACCTCCCATGCCTGGCTTTCGTGAATCTCTAATTAACCATGAAATTAATTTATGTGGAGCAATGATCACAATTTCTGTCCATCAAGAGTTTATAAATATGTTCTATTTAATACACCAAACTTATCAAACATTATTTTCTGATTTATACTTGAATTGGAAACAACCAATTAATGGTTGAAATANAAAAAAAAAAAAAAAAAAAAAAAAAAAAAAAAAAAAAAAAAAAAAAAAAAAAAAAAAAAAAAAAAAAAAAAAAAAAAAAAAAAAAAAAAGACCATTTCCATGTCAAAGATAAATGTCGTGGAGATAATTAAATAAGTTTTACTTGTTCTTTTAGTAGTTAATAGAGAACTATTCTTTCATTGATATATATATACATTGGATTTATCTTAAAGCTTTGTCAGCTCAATACTATAGAGTATATATAGATCACTAAAACTAATTAAACTTGTGAGTTTTTCTAGGTATTTTTAACAATACTTGTCTTGTATTTCTTTTCTTCTTGAGGTTAAGTTATGTGTTTCTAAATTTTATTCATCGTTGGAACGTTTAGGTTGTTCACAGTAATAGTCCATTCTTTTACACCAAGCCAAATGTTAATTGGTATTATCCATCTAGCATTAACAATAAAGAAACAGGTAGGCTATTAAGCCCGAAAAATGTTTACTTGGAGCTCTATTAATTAACAATGCATAACGTTACTCATTAATCACTGTTAACAAGTTATTTGAAGCACTTGATGTTAAATTCTGTCCTTGAACTAAGAGTTTATATTTTAAATTTAATACCAGAAAACGGTATTTGGTACTTGAATTGATCAAATCTGGCAGAGCAGCGACAGTTTCAACTTAAAGCGTCAGGGCTAATTATTGGCTTAAGAAATCCATAGGAATTTGACATAGCAATAAGAGGTGGGTAATTAGAAAGACTAAACTTCTGATAAAAAGAACACCCAATTTAGTTGATGCCCGGTTGAAATAAAACATATGTAGGAAAGAGTCATTTACAGAATTGACCATTTTCAATATTTTAAATGTTCAATGCCGGCCACAGAAACTAGACAAAGTTTAGCGGTTGAACACTGATTCTTCCTTGATTAAGATAGTATAAATATTGAATAAGCGCAAGGGAAACTTATCCAAGTTTTCTACCTGTTTTGTGTAGAGAAAATGCAGCGACCAGTTCCAAGACTCCCTCCATAAAAAGAAATGTTTCCCACCAAGATTTTTCATCCCTCACTTGCATAAAAATTTTTCAAACATAGCAAACATCTTTCTGACAAGTACTCTCTCAAGGAATAACATGCAAGGCCTTCACTTCCTTTTATCTCTCATTGTCTTGGCTTTGGCATCCTCCTTTGCCTCTGCCTTTGACCCCAGCCCTCTCCAGGACTTCTGTGTTGCAGTAAATGGCTCTCAATCTGCTTGTATGTTTACATTTTATTGTATTTCTCCTCTGTTTTCTAACTACGACTTATATTCTAAGATAACCAAATATATTCCTCAACTAACAAAAGTTGTTTCTGTATTGAGCAGTGTTCGTGAATGGAAAGCTCTGCAAGGACCCAAAGGATGTCACTGCTGATGATTTCTTCTTTTCGGGGCTCGATAAACCGAGGGACACATCCAACCGACTTGGCTCAAACGTAACTCTACTCAACGTTGACAAAATACCCGGACTCAACACTTTGGGCATATCTCTTGCTCGCATCGACTATGCACCATATGGTCTAAACCCTCCCCACACTCACCCTCGCGCCACTGAAATCTTTGTTGTCGCAGAGGGTACTCTGGAGGTTGGTTTTGTCACATCCAACCAAGATGGAAACCGCCTCTTCACCAAAATCCTTAACAAGGGAGATGTGTTTGTATTCCCAATTGGTCTCATTCATTTCCAGTTCAACAGGGCACATAGCAATGCAGTTGCCTTTTCCAGTCTCAGCAGCCAAAACGCAGGAGTAATCACCATCGCTAACTCTGTGTTTGGATCAGACCCTCATATTAATCCCGATGTGCTCACCAAGGCCTTCCAAGTTGACAAGAATATTATCGACTATCTGCAGAAGCAGCTCTGGATTTACAACAATTAGACCATCATTATATCATATGAATTCTTAAACTATATGTTAACTTTTACATTTTAATAAGGATTGCTATATCTGTTTCCCTATTGTTGATTCATTTATAAAATAAGAAGAATGGCATTGTATACCTTTCTCTAATTTCATTATTCAGTTAATAATATATTGTTCAATTTGTTAAGCACTTCTGTCTCTCTGAATCAGAAACTCTGTTTTATCCTCTGCCTTTCTCTTTTTAATTTTATATACAAGTTTTGATTATTTTAAACTTTTGAAAACTCCATTTGATGTCAAAACGGAAGATGGCTTTCGAGCTTGAGAAATTGTTGGCCATGGAGCAAAAGTTATCCATATTTTCTGGTACTATGACTTGGTCAACGATTCGTACGACTTTTCTTGGCCTTTACTTTGCCAGTAACTTTTCTTCTCTGTTTTGAAGCTATTAAACATCAATTGTCATGTTTTAATTAATTTGAATTTAAAAGTTAGGATGATATCAATATGAAACAGAGTTTTTATGATTAGTATGTTATTTTTATTAATTAATTAATTAGTGTGATATGGACCTTTTTTTTTTTTTTTTTTCTCTTATTGGTTGAAGTTTAGTCTTTAAAAGTGTTAAATTCCTTAATCTTTTCCCAGTGTAATGTACTAGATGGGACAAAAAATGAGTTAAAAGTGAAAGAAACCCAAAAGTGTCTGATACTATTAAGACGTGACCATATAATAGTTTTGGGTTGCGATCGATCAATGTCATCTTTATTGGAATTAATAGTCATAATTTAAAATACGTAAGCACTTTAATATTTCCTACCAAGAGTATGTGGTAATAATTATTTAAGAAACTTTCAACAGAAAATGTGTTGTAAGCAATAAAGAATAACAAAGATAAAAGCAAGAAGAAAGAAAACAAAAAGAATTATAGAGGTTCGGCAATTTGCTTACATCCTCTTGTAGCTCCACCAAAAGAAGGTTTCGTTAAACAAACCTTGTTTACTTTATTAAGCACTTATGTCTCTCTATATCTCTCCTAATTTTATATGAAAGGTTTGGTCATTTGGAGCTTTTGAAAGCTTCATTGATTGTAAAAACTTAAAAATTTCAAGGACCAAACAATCAAGAGAAGTTTCAAGGCTTGAACTTCAAATTTTAGAAACGGAAAAAAATATGGAGAGAGAATTTGTTGTCTCTTTAATTTTGGCGAGTCGATGATTCATCCTGCTTCTCATGGCCTTTACTTGGCCAGCAAGTAATCAGCCTTGTTTTTTAAAGCTATTATTTTATATTTTAATTAATTTACATTTCTTATCAAAATTATAATAATAGAGCCTAAAATGTAAAGATCCAAACCTTCCTAAGGAGGTTAAAGATGAATTTTACAGCCTTAAATACAAATTCTTGAGATTGCTAAAAGCTATAACAAGAAGTGGTTTCATGATGCATAAGTTTAAGTTATGGCAAATGTATACAAGTGGAATGTTTTCTTAGCTGATTTGCGGCGGCAAAGATAAAATGGAGAGGATATTACTTCATATGACATGAGCAATGAAGTAATGATATCTGATAGATCACAATTTTTATATGTTTTATATACCTTGATACTTAAATTAAGCATGTTTTATTCATTTAAAATAGATTAATATATGTTTTTCTATATTTTAGGTGATTTTGACCTCAAGGAAGAGAATTTGAAAAAAAAGGGCAAAACTGTAATTAAAAGCATAAAGACAGATTAGCCCAGGCCCTAAGCTAGGCGCCTACCCAATGATTTCAGCTGCTAAGAGGCAGCGAGACAGAGCAGCCCAGGCACGTTCCCATGCGCAGAGCCCAGGCACCTGGGCTGGCGCGATTTTGGTCCGTTTAGGCGCGTTTTTGGGTGTTTTGTAGCCCTAGGTTTTTAGTTTAAATAAGTCATCTTGTAATAGATAGCCGTTTTTAGAGCAAAAACAACAAAAAGAGAGAGATTTCTAACAATTATAAGTAGCTAAATCTTTCTCTTGAGTAAGAGTATCATTCATTGCTAAAGTATAAGGTGTGAGACTTGGTTTATAAGTTTTAATTCAATTTTAATTATTCAATTGGTGTTCTTTCATTTTATTTGTTTATTATTCAAATCTCTTTTGATTATAATTTGGATCCGTTATAATTATTTGTTGATTGGGTATTTGCTGATTAGGAATTCAATCGTATTGAATGTTCTATGGTTAGTAGCACTTTGATTTTAATAATTGCATGCTAAGCTTTTGTTAATTTCTTAGGAAAATGAATAATAGATTAAAGTTTTACAACATTTGTAGGACTTGTTTATTGTTGGTTGCTATTGTTCTTAATGCTGTTCTAATTTAATTTAGATCACGTTGGTTTAGATATTTTTAGAATAGGATTAATTTACGATCGTATCTAAATTAATTAATTGTGAGAGTTATAATAAAATTGGTCGTGCTATTTTATTCAATCCAACATTTAATGATTATTTTTGGATATATTTTTATCTGTGATCACTTGTTCTTTAGTAATTGAAGATACTCTAAGCCAAGGTTTTCTCCAATTGTTATTTTCAATATTTAATAATTTGTTTGCTTTAATAATTGAACTTCCCAACATAAAATCCTCTGTTTGTCTTTTTAATTTTGCTTTAATTGGAATAGATTGAGTTTGATTATCAGTCTCTATGGAATCAACCTAAACTTGCTCCTACTACGGTAGTGCTTGAATTCAGTAATTAATTTTGGTGTTTACAACACACATCAATATCACACTATAAGAAATCTGGCCTACAGCGATAACGGCCTTTCATGACTGAAGGCCATTTTTTCGTCGCTGAATCCATTCAGTTACGCAAAACACGTCGTAATAGCTCCGTGACAATAGGTGCATCACTGAAAGTCCATAGCTATGAAAAAAAGAGCAGTTAGTGACTAAGGCCAATTCCAAAATTTTGGAATTTTTCTTGACTTAATGTGTCACATTCAGTCACAAAAACTGTTATAACTGAAGTTCGATGTATTCGTTACTGAAACTGCTGGTTTCGCGGCTAAAGTATGTCAATCAGTTACGAAAATTGTTGTGACTATTTCGTGCATTAGTCACAACATGTTGGTCGTGACTAATTCGAAGTGTTTTAGTCACAGTTTTTATGTCCGTGACTAAATTGCACTCGAATTAGCCACGAAAACATTCATGGCTAATTGTATGTTATATTAGTCACAATAGTTGTTTTCGTGTCTAAATTTGTACTTTTTTGTCACAAATTGGTTTCCGTTACTTAAATCGTATTCATTAGCCACAGAAAACTTCATTGCAAATTGTTAATTTATTTAGCCATGAAAGATTTTTTCATAACAGATTGCATATTTTTTAGTCACGAACTATAAATTCCATTACTAAAAACGGTTCAATTTGCTAGTGTATATTTTATGTTTCGTGGCCATTTATATTAGCTACAGAAGTTATACATAACTGTTGTTCTGTAAACCTTACCAGTCTCATATTAATTAGTTACTCACATGCTGAAATAAAACATATATAACTTCCAAATCGCATCCACAACCAACAAACAAATACTAAATGAAATGTAGCTTATCAAAATATTATGCTTTACTTATAATTAACCATCCCAAAATATTACTATCCACAAAATATATATAAGTGTAAAGTTCCAGTATTGCTAATTCAGTTTCTCACTACCTAATCACAGCATGTGCAAGTTAAGATGTTAGCACTTAACATCTTCAAAAATATATATTAACATTTGACCTTTACTTTTAATATTTACTGTCATCTCAAAAGTAATGTATCAGCTTGCATACCATATTCATTCTGAGTCCAAGCTAAGGGAACCTGCACATTAGTCAAGCAGAAACATCCAACACAATTTTAGACACATACATTATGTAAGGCTCATTAACACAATTTCAGAAACATCTACTTGTTAATTCACAAGTACCTTCATCATTAGGAGTTGTCTCAGTGGGTATATTACGCTCAAAGGAGTCCATTTGTAGCTGCATTTCCCTTATGTAAGTCATGTAATTGTTATGACGATCCTCATACACTTTGAGCCTTTCTTTCAATTCTTCGTTTTGCACCGCAAAGTTGGGGGCTTTTTGAACAGCTGCATCTTCCCTTTTTCGTGCCTCTTTAACTTCTCTTAAAAGCATTTTGAAGCCTTCAGGATTTAGATCTTTGAGGTTTTGCACCTTCACCTAATCCACATACGTAACCAGATTATTAAAGTTGGCAAAGCTATAAAAGACCATTCAATAAAGCGAACTTATGTTCCAAAAATAAAAATAAAAAGATGGGATGAAGAAATAGGCAACCTCATAGAAATATGCAACCGACATTCAATATTTTGCTGTATTGTTGGTAACTTGATGCAAAGTTGATTAATATAAACCATTAGAGTAAATATGCATTATCCCACACGCAAGTTATAACCCAGAGATTCCAAAAATGGTACAGATGTTATTAAAACTTGAATGTTTTAGGAATTTACAATACCTTTAACATGTCACCAATATTGCAAACAAATGTTCCAGGAACAGGAGGAGCTGATATCCATTCCCCAGACAGATTTCTAATCTTTAATAACATATCCAATTCAGTAATGGTGGAAGCTCAAAGAGAAAAAGCTTTTCTTTAAGTCCACCTATAAAAGAACTAACAAATACTCATACTTTTAATATTATTGAAATTTGCTAAAACGGGTTTGGAGCCTTGGATTTTTTTTTTAGGGTTTTCTTAGAAATTTTAGTTACCAATCAGATTATATTTATTGGATACAAAAAACTTTACCTGAAGTAAGTGATTGGAGAATATAAATATAAAACTATTAATTAGTAAAGTTGTGCAGCTTCCAAAAAGAAGTATGGTTTTAATTACCAAAATAAAATAAAAAAAGAAGCATGGTTATGTACGTGAAGTGCAGTTATATCTTCATCCTGATTAACCAAGGTCAACAAACCTGATATACAATGATGTAATTAGACAGCTCAGATTTGACTAAGTATATTTTGTTTTACCCTTTTTTCATTTAAAGATGAGGAATCATTACCATAATCTATGTGAGCTCCACTAGATTTGTTTGTTATCCCCCAAGATATGAACAAAAGAAGCTAGTACGATGCAGTGCCATTAAAAGTAAAACTAAAAGCAAAAAGAACAATTATTCTGCATTACCATCCAATGTCATTTTTGGGCATCTCTGGTCCATTTTCAGAGGATATGCCTCAGTAACCAATTAAACGCATTACCCAAAATGCATCCCCAGCTTTTTCGCCTTCAAATTCATATGGTGACCTCCCCAAAGCTAATGCAATTCCACGCATTATGTTTCTTGAAAGGTCTGACAGAAACCAGAAATAAAAAAGCTATAAGCAGAACAAGATGGAAAAAGATCAAGTGGAAGAAACATAAGGAAGTGGTTCACCTGTGGGAAACATGCCTATGCAGAGGCTGATATACTCCTCCATCAATACCTTGATCTTGGGAGGATGAAGTGGCCTGAATAAAACAAATATGAGAAAGCACATAATTGAGGATCAACAAGAAATTGCCAACTTCAAAATCAGCATATGGTTAATATAACAGACACCCTTTAACATTTAAGAAATTTACCAAGTTGATTAACAATGACC
This sequence comes from Ochetophila trinervis, assembly GCA_003254975.1. Taxonomy (NCBI): domain Eukaryota; kingdom Viridiplantae; phylum Streptophyta; class Magnoliopsida; order Rosales; family Rhamnaceae; genus Ochetophila; species Ochetophila trinervis. The sequence continues at coordinate 23,324 of QANX01005101.1, read as the reverse complement.
ACAATGTAAAAATGATTTGAGACTGATAATTACCACATGTTACATCATTCCATATGTTTGCCTAAAGCACCATACATCCCTGGTTTAACTTCTTTATAGCACTGCCAGGATTGAAATAAAGGGAAAAAAAGAAGAAAAAAGACAATAATATTAATGTTTGGCATAAAAATAAAAATATAGAAGTAGGGGAACTCAAAATGACATTGTGCTTATATTAAGGATATGGATGTTTCATCTGGCTATAGAAATATATCAACCTTTGTAAAGCAACAATCAAAGATACCTACATCAATAGCTTCATGAATGTTGGTACTCCTTTAGCTATATTCTCTCCATTCCTCTGATATCCCCTGCATGAAGAATTTAGCCACTAGTTTAAAATAAAGCTCCATTCCAAATCCTAGCGATAGATTATAAAATGCAAATGTATGGAGTTATATATATTAGTTAGTGAAGGACTTCAATGCAGTTTAATTATTAAAGTTGAAAAACAAATATCAACCATCCTTGCTTACCAGAAAATTTAGCATTATGAGTATTGGACAATCTGAAAAGTCTTGGATAACTGACAGCAAAAGGCTGATCACCTCGCCACACATCTTCCCAAAAGCGTATTTTATTGCCTCTTCCCATTTCCCACTTAACAAATCTAGAAAAATAACAAAATCTCTAAGATATAAATTTCCATGGATTTCTCAAGAACCTCTAGTAACTAAGTTTGAATCCCAGTAAGAATAAAATAATTACTCAAAATACTTATCTAAAGAACAAAACCAAATCCAGGAAGAATGCAATTTTCTAAAATTATACACAAGAATACTATCATTTTTCAAATAAATACTAGTTCTATTCCATCAATAGCTTCTAGAGAAGTGGTTCACACATAAAAAAATTCAGAAACCTTGAATTAAACATCACTGTCAATTATCCTGTGCAATAAGTTCTGCTTCATTGTTGTTGGAATTTTGTAGCTACTAGAAATTCTCAAGATGGGATCCACTGTGCAGCTTAAGTCAAAGTACAAGTAAAAGTTCTCTTAAAGTTAATAGAACAAAAAATAACATATGTTAAATTGGCTTTCGTGTTTTACAATTCAGAAAGTTAAAATTCAAGTTGACAGAAAACTCCCCGCTTCTAAAGAACACTCTAACAAACACTTCCATATTTTTTATTCCAATCTCAAGTCCACCCCTAGCATTAAGATTTGACAACCAAATCCCAAGCTACTAAATTATCAACTTTCCCTCCCTCTTGCCCATCCCATTAAAATTGTCTCATCAATTTTTCTAAAACAACTGATTTTGGCATTCTAAAGATAGCCATATAGTATATAGAGATGCTATCCATAAATGACTAAGAGTTAATCTACCTCCTCTTGATAAAAAAAGCCTTATTTTCTACCCATCTATCCCCTTGGAGACCTTCTTTTGAATTTAAAAAATCCATAGAAAGAGGATGAATATTCAAACCCAAACGATGACCTAAGTATTTTATAGGCCACTTTCCACTTCACACCATAAACACACAGCTATATCTTGTACTAGACTTGGATCCACATTAGCACCTAGAATTATACTCTTTCCTAGATTGATCTTAGGTCCCAAGCAAAGATATGAACAACTCAACTCTGCATTCAACGCACAAAGCACAGAAGTTCACCTGGAATGTCTTCGAGCGAAGTGGCGGTGAGTTCGAAGAGAGATGGGAAACCAGAGATCTGTTTCGCCGGGGATTTTGGGTTCGGCTGGCCGGGGCAGTAGGTGATTGTGGAAAGGCAGCCACTGTTCGTAACAATGTTGAAGGCCAGAATGCACAGGCAAATGAAGAGCACGCACAAAACTGAGTCCAAAACGGTGCCATTTTGGACAATTTTTTGTAATATTTTCAATAAAAAAATATTCTCTTACGAAATTAATTTTGTGACTGTATGTATTTCATCAGTTGACCAGTCAAACACAGAGTATTTAGTCACGAAGACAAAAAAATTTGTAACAATAGATTTTAAACTTTTGGAGGGAAAATTTCTCTCTGAAAATTTGATCCATTAGTTACATAAACATAATACAAATTCAAATTTCGTAACTGAAAATAACATATTTTTTAAACAGTCACGAATTTTTTTTTTTTGAAATTGAAGAGGTATCTTCTGTCACATAATTTATTTTGTAGCTTCAATTTTCGTTGCTGTAAGCCAAATTTCTTATAGTGTCAAAACCTTTGCATCTATCTAGTGCCATTGTTTATAATGTCAAGGCAGAGTATAATGTATGGGTTTTGGGGGAACATGGTGTTAAGGAGTCTTGGACTAATCTATTTACTATTGGACACCTTCAAGAAATAGGGTATCGCTTATGATATTGGAAAACTGTTTTTTTTGTTTCCCTACAAGTAGACAAGAAAAGTGACTTTTTTCCACGAGCAGACATGTTGTTCAGAACTAATAGGATTGGATTTTAGAGATGGTAATTTTGGGTGATTATATAAGAAAGTCCAGTTCAAAACTTTTTAGTTTGGGTTATTAATAGGATTTATCGCTTCTCTTGCCAAGGATTAGGAGGTGTTAAGTATATATAACTACAAGAAATTTGGGCTACAGCAACAAAAATTGCTGCTACAAATTCATTTTCGTGACTGAAGATACCCTTTCAGTTTTGAAAAAAAAAATTCGTGATTGTTTTAAAAATTGTATATTTTCAATTACGAAATCCAAAATCGTAACATTTTTCGCGACTAAAGGGTCAATTTTTCGAGAGAAATTTTCCCTCCAAAAATTTCAAACCTATAGTTACAAAATTTTTGTGTTTATGACTAATAGTATGCATTTGACTAGTCAACTTCGTAATATAAACATTCACAAAAATTAATTTCGTAACAGAAAATCGTTTTTAATTTTTTGATTGAAAAATAATTAAAAGTAAATGTAAATTGCCCAAAATGACACCATTTTGGACTGGGTTTTGTTTGCACCCTTCCTTATACCTGTGCGTTCTGGTTTTGCCAATTCACGCAGGAACATTGGCGCGCCATTACACACCCACCTACTGTCCGAGCCAGCCGAACCCAAAATCCCCAACGAAGCCCGAGAACCTGATTTCCCTTCTGGCTTCGAACTTGCCGCCGCTTCGCTCAAACACGTTCGAGGTGGACTTCGGTGCTTTGTGCGTTGAATGCAAAGGTGGGTTGTTCATGTGTGTTCTACTGTTTCGAATATTTTTTTCACCAAATTTTATCTTTCTTTTCTACAATGCATCATGAATGCAACACTGATGAGGCTAGATTGTTCATATCTGTTCTCCCTTCGATTTAGGGTTCCATTGTTGGGAATGGTTTAGTTTTTNAAATAGATGGCGAGTGCCTGAGTGTGTATATTTTGTGTGGATGATTTAGTTCCAAACCAACAATGTTCTCGTGCATTAAGATGACTAATTTGGCTGCTGATCATTGTAATTTTGCATCATTTATATATCCATATGTACTGAAATACATTAACAAGATGAGGAAAATAAACTTGATGAGGTTGCGAAAAGTTATATGGTTCCCTGTTTGATGAGATTGTGATTGTGATTCTGACCCTTAAAATTAACCCTTATAATGCATGCCTAAACTTAAAAATTATAAGGATAGACAGCCAAGAAATATCAAAATTGACCCTTAAAATGCATGCCTAAACACAATCAATCTCAAGACCAAGCTACATGCTTTTTGTCTTTATAATGTCTAAGTCTTCACCTCAACAGCACGCTCAACAAGAGGGCTTTAAGAGCACAAACATTGAAAGTCTTTCTATATGCACGCAACACATTCCTTTTTTTTTCGGGGGGGAGGGGGGAGCGGGGGATTGAATCATGCAACACATTCCCTGTTTTAAACGTATTTTATGAATCTTGATACCACATAGGTAGCTATCTGAATTTTTAAGAAGCCACTAAGAGGCAGCAACTAGTTTCATTTGGATTGTCGCATCTATTTTTATGGTCCTACATGTCCATCTTCTCCACTTTTGAGTTCTCTATGAGATGAAGAGCATCTCAAATTTGACCAACTGTACACATAATATATGCTTTTATATGAGTGAGCATACAAGTGAGTTGGGGAGAAAGAGAGGACCCAACAGTTTCTTAGCTTACTTTGATATCCCCTGTGCTTCAATGCACTCCATTAACTTCTTGTTAAAACACAAATATTTTGTTAAAACATTATACTCAGGTGATGCTTTTTATAGTTCAAACACTATGAACAATAAGTTCAATTACCGTTTAGACAAGAACTTTGCTGCCTTCCCATTAGAAGGGCTCTCCAGCCATTTACTATACTTACTAAACCTGTAGAGAAATTTAGATTATTAATACTAGTTACATAGAAAAGTGATCCGAATTGAAGAGGAAACTAGACTATCTTTACCTTACAAAGCCTTCAAGTGAATCATCCATAACATCAAAACCATTAGCAGATAGGAAGGATTGTGTACTTCTGCCCAAGGCAACAAAGAATCCTAATTTAGCTAAATCCCTCTCAAAAACCTGCAATGACATCGAATGCATGAAACAACATATTTTGTTGTAAAACAATTTTCATGCTTAATTGTTTCAATATCTGGCTGGTTCATGCATGTCTATTAAACATGCACAGGACTCTCCTTTAACTTATATCATACAGCCTAACCAAAATAAATTCTCTCATAGGAATATTTAGGGAAAGAATCAAATCTATATTCACATGGTCATATCAATACTCAATACTAAATAGTTTCTTGTTTTTTGAATGTGCTTGTGATTGTGTTGTTTCTTTTGACTGGTTTTGTCCCTATGACATTTGAGATTTATACTTCTATTAAGATACATGCATTCGTATTAATTTGTTGATATCTATTGACTTATTAATAAAACAGTGTATTCTCTTTTCAATTACTTTTGTTTGGTTTAGGGTGATGCGCATCAAATTGAAATAAAAAAGAGTTAACTATTTACTATCTATTGAGTTATTAATAAAACAGTGAACTCTCTTTTTAATTTTTTTCTCATTCTACTTGTATAGTTGTATGGTTGGTATAATTTTTTTTGGTTCTAATTGTGTGGTTGTCCTATGGAGAGTAATGTTTAACCGACTTAATCACTAACTAATAATATGGTTCTAATTATGTTCCATATTACTGTGGCTGGGTGCATCATTTGTAACTGATGTTTGCACTACTTTTGATTTTTTTTAGGAAAGACAGTGTGCATTCACAAGGTTTAAGATTGTACTGTTGAAGTGGAATAGTGTTCAGCTACGTTTGTGCATCCTCACAGGTATGCCATGCATTGTTTGTGATGAGTTTTTGAAATAGTTTTGTAATATTGTTTATTTTGGTCATTTATTTCATTTTCCTTTGGTGTGGTTGAACAATTTCGTTCACTATTAGACATTTAGATGGATAAAAGTTGGATGCAACTTCGAATTAGGTCTCTTCCATCTTATGTACAAGGAGTTAAGGATTTCATTTCTTTTGCTCTTAGTCATTCAAAATCTGAAAGCATCATTCGTTGTCCTTGTTATAAGTACAATAATTGGATTGAACGCAGCCTAGATGAAGTTGTGGATCATCTTTTTGTTAATGGGATTGTAAGGACATATGATCCTTGGATATTTCAAGGAGAGGACGGTGATGATGAGGATGGTTTTAATTAGGCCTGGCAACGTGTCGTGTTGAACCATGTTCGTGTCGTGTCGTGTTCGTGTCGTGTCAAATTTTGTTCACCCACCCAACCCGTTAAGTTTTCGTGTTGAACCGTGTTCGTGTCGTGTCGTGTCGTGTTCGTGTCGTGTTTTATTCGTGTTTACTAGACATGTACGTGAGTGTTTTATTTTTTTTATTTAAATTAATATATATTGTCAAATGATAAATCATTATCAATTCATGTCTATTAAACCTAAATACATATTCAAATAATATGTTAAACATTTAAAAAAATATATATTAACATACTAAAATTCAACATAAATAATAATTGTGAATTTAAAATATGTAAAATATTACGAATTAAAGCTATATTAAATATTTATCGTAACTGAAAAACAAAATATGCATTTCAATTATAAATTTAAAAATATTCAAAATATTATAAATCAAACAGAAATTGTACATCTAATATAAGTAATAAAAAATATAGAATATAAAACAAAATATTAATATATAAATAGATATAAAAATTGTAATTTTTCAATGAAATAAAATATGAATTTTATAGTTTTCTAAAATAAAAAAAAAAAGTAATGTAAAAAGTTAACTATAATTAAATTAATATTTTTCTTATCGTGTCTTATCGTGACCCATCGTGTTATCGTGTTCCAACCCGTTTCAACCTGTTTTCTTATCGTGTCTTATCGTGTGACACTGATATCAACCCGACCCGATATCGCAGACCCAAACCCGCAAATTATTGTGTCGTTTCGTGTCGTGTTATCGTGTCGTGTAACATTTTGCCAGGTCTAGTTTTAATGATGATGATGCCTATTTGCATGCTATGGATGGTGAGAACTTAGGTCATCATGACAGCACAATGGAAATGCTAAATGACCTAAACATCACTTCGTATTTTAATGACTGGGTTGGTGAAACCAATAGTGGGTCTTCACATACGGATTATAATTGTCAGTCAAATACATTCACCAAGTTGTTTAAGGAAGCTAATCAACCATTGTATCAAGGTTGTCCGAAGGTATCTACCTTATCTTTCATAGTTAAACTATTGCATCTAAAACTTATAAATAATTGGACAAATAAGTCTTTTGACATGCTACTTGAATTCCTTAAAGACATTATGAGAGCAGTATGACCAAATGCTCAGAAATTAAGCACTGAAATAGGGATTTTGGTGAGAAACATTCCACCGACACATGTTGATAGGTGGAAGGACATCGATTACAAGACTTGTGTTGAACCTATGATCGGGCATCTCAAAGTAAGTTTGTATTGGCATGTAACTAAATTCAGCCACTTATAGTTTATAAATCAGTCAATATATTTTGTAATATTCACCAGTTGATAGCTGAAATTAAGTTTACATGTTGACTTAATTGGTATGTTCTATATTTTTTATACAGCGGACGTTCAATTTTGAAGATGGCGATCATATAAATGAAGCAATAATTGCGGAGATGTAGCGTCTATTCAGATCCCACAGCCACTGTCTGTACAACCACTATAAAAAATTCCCGAACAAGGATGAAGTGTTAGTCAACCCTCCACCGAAGGTAAAAGCAGATGATTGGGCTACAATAGTGGCACGATTTACTTCTGAAAAGTTTCAGGTAATTTATATAAACTTCCATAGTGTTTGATTTTTATTGCTGAATTGGATGTAGCATCATATTCATTCATGAATATTCTTTGAGGATCAATTTATCATCTTAAATTATGTATTCCCTAAATAGAAAGATAGTGAATGAAAATGACTACTTTCAGTTAATCACAAATATGTTATTTGCTAACAGAAATTGAAAATAATGTGTTATTGGCGTGCATTTGGTATTTTCTGTTGACATTTGTTAGCTGTCCAAAAGTTTGGATGATAATGGTTTTATAATGCAGAGGTTTGTAATATATACTAAGCTTGGATGATAAAATTAATGTTTTGTGCAGGGGTCTTTTTTTTTTTTACCTTTAATAGAAACTTGGATGCCATATGTAGGACTGATTTGTAATGTAAGTCAAGTTAATTTGTTTTAACAAGAAAATTGGGGATATAAATTGGCAGATGGACCCAATGCTATGAAAGATTGCATTTTGTCATAGTTAAACTACTGTGTGTGAAACATTTATGTGGATTGGCATGTAAATCTGAAAGTATTCTCATGTTGCTTTGTGTTATAATTACAAAAACATAGACAAGGAGCGCAATCAATAAGAGAAATTGTGCAGCAAGAAAGAGTAATCACTGTGGAGGAACGAAGTCATTTGCTCGGATTCGGTATGATTTGGTAAGATTTTTTATCCTTTAGTGAATAAGATTAGGCTGCTAAATGTGATTCCTGTGTGTTGAAAGTAAAAGCATACCATATGTGTTCAATACGAATAAACACTTTACATTGTAGGGAGATGGTGAAAATGGACAATTGCTTGGGAAGAGACGCATTTCGGCAAGATAAAGAACAAGTGGGTAGATGATGCATCGAAAGAAGTTTATGTAAGTCTACATTTTGATGGATGTTAAAATAATAGCATTTTTTTGTAACCAAGGATGCCTTATAATTGTTTTTCAGCTTTAATATTTATCGAGCACCACATCCCGAAGTTTATGTATATGTTTTCTAGATAAGGTACTTGAGTTGGAGGATGAGACACAGGAGGAACCCGAAAATGAAGTGGGGGAGGTTGACCTATTTAATATGGTTTTGCCGAGCAAATCTAGCTACGTATGTGGATTAGGTGAAGGTGCGAAGCCCAGAAGATCTAAAGCGTGGAGGGTTCAAAACACTTTAAGAGAAGCTAAAGAAGCACGAAAGAGAGAGGAGGCAGCGGTGGAAAAAGCTGCCAGCGTTGAGATGCAAAACGAGGAACTTAAACAAAGGCTGAAATTGTACGAGGATCGCCATACCAATTACATGACTTACATCAGGGAAATACAGCTGCAAATGGACTCCTTTGAGCGTAATATGCCCACTGAGACAACTCCTAGTGATGAAGGTACTTGTGAATAATCAAGTAGATGTTTATGAAGTTGTGTTAATGAGCCTTACATAACATATATGTGTGTCTGAAAATGTGTTGGATGTTTCTGTTTGACTGATGTGCAGGTTCTCTTAGTTTGGACTCCGAATGAATGTGGTATGCAAGCATTGATGCCTTACTTTTGAGATGGCAGTAAATATTAGTTGGAAGGTTACTAAGTTAATATATATTTTTTGAATATGTTTAGTGCTAACATCTTAACTTGCACGTGATGTGAATAGCTTTGAGAAACTGAATTAGCAATGCTGAAACTTTAGTCTTTTGATATTTTTTGGATAGTATAATATTTTTAAGATGTTAAGTGCTAACATCTTAACTTGCACATGATGTGATTAGCTTTGAGAAACTGAATTAGCAATGCTGAAACTTTAGTCTTTTCATAGTTTGTGGATAGTATAATATTTTGGGATGGTTAATTATAAGAAAATTGTTTTTTAATTTTTTTGTGAACTGGTTTCGTTTGGTATTTGTTTTGATATTTTTTGGATGGTATAATACTGTGGCTGGCTGGTTGTGGATGCGATATGGAACTAATATATGTTTTATTTCAGCACTTTACTCTAAAAACTGTCTATATGTGAGTAACTAATTAATATGGGACTTGTAACACAGCCATTTGCAACAGTTATGTATAAACTCCGTGGCTAATATTGACAGGACCTGACCTGCAAAGATCCTGCCTGCGTGACTTAATGTTGCCACTAAGCCACTAGCAGTCGTGAAAACCCGCTAGACAAAATTTTTAAAAGTGTAAGAATTAACAGACCGAAAGGTTTCACTACTGCCGGAAATTTTATTAAAAATTTGGGCAGCATTTCGGCTGTTTCTAACACTCCCAAAAAATGCTAAAAGCTACAACCTGCAAGAAAAACCAGTCCTAAACCATAATTATTCTACCAGCACGCATTTCCCACACAATTAGATCACCAATTAGTACATAACTCAACACTTAAACAAATATATTGTTTAAGTACGGTGTAGCTGCACTCAGTTTAAAACTGAGCTGCCTACATACCCTTTCTACAAGGGATCAAGCTACCTGTAGTTCCAAAAGCATATCTACACAAATATGCTACAATCAAACACATTCAGCATTTAATCCAAAGAAAATATACAATAATTAAATTTCCACTTATTAAGTATAAATGCCACACATCCCCCACTAACCAAATTAATATCACAGACAATCACAAACAATTCATTTACAATTCGCACAAACACAAGTTGTAATGATTAATACACAATTACATATAATATATATGCTCATCATGCAAAATCATTCCCAAACACAACAATTCAATAAAAGTATTCACCGACCCAGTTCACAATTTCAGCTAATTTTAACACAATCAACCAGCAACTACTTATCTCACAATAATTATATGCTTCCGTATACATTTCACAGAACAGTTCACTCGATCGAATTCTCATGAATAAAGTCACACAATGATTACCCCCAAATACACATACGGAATCCAGTTGATTCGCAACAATCAACCCACATACACATTCAATTCCACATAACAATTCCACATAGCGATTAACACACCATTTGGCCCACACATATACGTGTTTAATTCACAGACCAATTATATAATGTATATATATTCCGAAACCGTTATTAATAATTCCGAAATCCAACCACACCAATACATTCCACAGCAAACACCAAAACATCACCACACATATCTATATCACCAATTAACAATAATTTCTATTTTAACAATTATTAACACCACAGTTCAAACCGGATAAATTCCAATACTCAGTTATAATATTCGAATTATATGTCAAAACGAAGCTTGAAAGGAGTAGATTACAACCGTAATTTTACCTCGTCCAACCACCGCCGGTGGTGGCCGGAAAAGGGCCAGAGAGCGGCGGCCGAGCACCCTCAAATCCCGCAGTCCACATGAGCGAGTTTCGAGACGAACGGAGGCCGGAACTAGCTTCGGGAGGTTCAAAATAGGGGGACCAGACCGATTCCATCGCCGGAAACCGCCGAGATCCGGCGACCGGAGGAGAGGTGGCCTCGCCGGATCCGTCGTCGATTCCTGCGATACACGGCGTTTCACAGCCAGCCGAGGATGGGGAAAAAGAGAGGAGGGTCCGGCGAAGCTTCCCCGGGCAGTGGGTCGGCCTGACTCCACCGGAATCCGGCGAATCGCAAAACGCAGCTGACCGGATTTCTCTCTTTTTCTGGCGATCTGGGCTCCGTCACGGCGAACTCTCGGTGCCAAAAGGGAAAGGGGGTCAGCAGCTCCATTTTTTCGGTTAATTTCCGGCCTGGGTTGGCCGGAAAATGGCCGTGGCCGGCGAAGCAGAGGCGGTCGGGAGGGTGCTGCGCGGGAGAGAACCGGGGCTACCCGCGTGCGTGTGGCGTGCGTACGTGTCCCCCCTTCCAGATCCTTCTTCCTTATTTAAATATATACTTAAGGGCATTTTTGTCATTTCCCGCCTCTTGTATAAATTACCAAATTACCCCTCACACTCTTTCGGCCATAACTTCTCCGTCTTAACTCGGAATCAAGCGTACTACTAGTCTACGAACTCGAATCGACTAGCTCTACGCAATGGTACCCCGGTCAAAGCCATAGCACGCTCCCACAAAAAGTCAACCCCGAGCCCTTCCTTGGTCAAACTTGGTCAACTCGGTCAACGTTAAGAAATTTTCAATATCTTTCCGGGACGGGATGTTACAAATATAAATAGACACGAAACATAAAATAGTCCGTGGCAAATTGAACCGGTTTTAGTTACGTACATCGTGTCGTGACAAAAAAAATTTCAATCTGTTATGAAAAATTCTTTCATGACTACTGAAATTTACAATTCGCAACGAAGTTTTCTGTGGCTAATGAATATGATTTAATTAAAAGAAACCACATCGTGACTAAAAAGTACAAATTCAATAATGAAAATGTTTTATCGTGGTTAATATAGTGTACAATTAGGCACGAATGTTTTCATGTTTGATTCGAGCGCAATTTAGTCACGAGACAAAATATCGTGACTAAAAAAATTGGAATTAGTCACGAAGAATATGTCGTGCCTATTAATGAAATAGATAGGACATTATTCGTAACTGATTCATATACTTTAGCAACGAAATCAGTAGTTTCAGTAACGATTATTTCGAACTTCAGTTACAAATATATTTCGTGACTAAATGTGACACATTCAGTCACGAAAGTGACCAAAATTTTGGATTTGACCTTCAATCACGAACCGACACTTTTTTAGTGGATAGGGACTTTCAGTGACGCACCTACTGTCACAGAGCTGTTACAACGTGTTTTGAGTAACTAAATGGATTTAGCGATGAAAAAATGGCCTTTAGTCACGAAAGGTCGTTGTTGCTGTAGGCCAGATTTCTTATAGTGTATATACATTGGCATATATCTTAAAGCTTTGTCAGCTCAAACAATAGAGTATATATCACTAAAACTAATTAAACTTGTGAGTTTTTCTAAGTATTTTTAACACTATTTGTCTAGTGTTTCTTTTCTTCTTGAGGTTAAGTTATTTGTTTCTAAATTTTATTGATCGTTGGACCATTTAGGTTGTTCAAAGTAATAGCCCATTGATGGGATGTAATATTTATATATTTTATGTACTTTAATATTTGATTTGAATATGTTTTATTTATTTAAAATAGATTAATTTGTATTTTTCTATGTTTTAGGTGTATTTGAGCTTAAAGAGATGAAAAATGAAGAAACAGTGGCAAAACCATAATTAAGCAGAAAAATGAAGAAACAATTGCAAAACCGTAATTAAGTAGTCATTTGCAGCAAGGCAGTACAGCCTAGGTGCATGAATTTGATACGTGTCGTAAACATCAAAATTAATTATTGAATGTACCAAAACTATAGTAGTAGCAAGTTTAGATTGAATCCACAAGGATTGTGTTGAATTCCAATTTAAATTCTATCATAGTAAAATATTGAACCAAAAGTATAAAAAAGGAGGGTTTTAAATTGCTTGCATAATAATCTAAATCAAATTAAAGCTAGTGAATACTAAAAAGAAATCAATGAGAGAAAATCTTGAGATCAAAATAATTTATAAGACTAGTAAACAATTGATCATAGACATAAAAATTCTAATTCTTCATTTCGTTTGGCATAAATAATTGGCACAGCCTAATTATTCTATATTTCTCACTAAAATAAACTAATCCAGATACGATTATGAATTAGTTACAAATTATAAAATTAAATCTAAAATGAACGTGACCTGAATTATCTCAGAAAATAATCAAGAACAAAAAAATAGCCAAATAAAGACAAACACTACAAACGTTGCAAAGTTTTATTCTAATTTATTTTTTTAATAGACAATTAACAGAAACAAAGATCGCACAAAACAATGATAAAACATATTTGTACTAAAACTTAGGGCTAAAATTGATAAAATCGCAACAAAACTACCAAATTCGTGACCACCCAGGCGCCTGAGCATGCACTAGGGTTGCACTGCCAGGCTGCTAATGACTGCATAATTAGGTTTTGCCACCGTTTCTTCATTTTTCATCTTTTTAAGCTTAAATCCACCTAAAACATAGAAAAAGACAAATTAATATATTTTAAGTGATAAAACATGCTCAAATCAAGAATCAAGGTACATAAAATATATAAATATTGTATCCCATCAATGAACTATTACTTTGAACAACCTAAACGTTCCAATGATCAATAAAATTTAGAAACAAATAACTTAACCTCGAGAAGAAAAGAAATACTAGACAAATAGTGTTAAAAATACTTAGAAAAGCTCACAAGTTTAATTAGTTTTAGTGATATATACTCTATTGTTTAAGCTGACAAAGCTTTAAGATATATGCCAATGTATATATATACTTAACACCTCCTAATCCTTGGCAAGAGAAACGATAAATCCTATTAATAACCCAAACTAAAAAGTTTCGAACTAGACTTTCTTATATAATCACCCAAAATTACCATCTCTGAAATCCAATCCTATTACTTCTGAACAACATGTCTGCTCGTGGAAAAAAGTCAAATGTTAATTGGTATATCCATCTAGCATTAACAATAAAGAGGCAGGTAGGCTATTAAGCCCGAAAAATGTTTACTTGGAGCTCTATTAATTAACAATGCAAAACATTACCCATTAATCAATGTTAACAAGTTATTTGAAGCACTTGATGTTAAATTCTGTCCTTCAAATAAGAGTTTGTATTTTAAATTTGATACCAGAAAATGGTATTTGGTACTTGAATTGATAAAATCAGGCAGAGCAGCGACAGTCTCAACTTAAAGCTTCAGGGCTAATTATTGGCTTAAGAAATCCATAGGAATTTGACATAGCAAGAAGAGGTGGGTAATTAGAAAGACTAAACTTCTGATAAAAAGAACACCCAATTTAGTTGATGCCCGGTTGAAATAAAACTTATGTAGGAAAACGTCATATACAGAATTGACCATTTTCAATATTTTAAATGTTCAATGCCGGCCACAGAAACTAAACAAAGTTTAGTGGTTGAACACTGATTCTTCCAATTAAGATAGTATTAAATATTGAATAAGCACAAGGGAAAATTATCCAATTTTTCTACCTGTTTTGTGTAGAGAAAATGCAGCGACCAGTTCCAAGACTCCCTCTATAAAAGGAAATGTTTCCCACCAAGATTTTTCATCCCTCACTTGCATAAAATTTTTTAAAACATAGCAAACATCTTTCTGACAAGTACTCTCTCAAGGAATAACATGCAAGGCCTTCACTTCCTTTTATCTCTCATTGTCTTGGCTTTGGCATCCTCCTTTGCCTCTGCCTCTGACCCCAGCCCTCTCCAGGGCTTCTGTGTTGCAGTAAATGGCTCTCAATCTGCTTGTATATTTACATTTTCTTGTATTTCTTCTCTGTTTTCTAACTACGACTTATATTCTAAGATAACCAAATATATTCCTCAACTAACAAAAGTAGTTTCTGTATTGAGCAGTGTTCGTGAATGGAAAGTTCTGCAAGGACCCAAAGGACGTCACTGCCGATGATTTCTTCTTTTCGGGGCTCGATAAGCCTAGGGACACATCAAACCGACTTGGCTCAAACGTAACTCAACTAAACGTTGACAAAATACCAGGACTCAACACTTTGGGCATATCCTTGGCTCGTATAGACTATGCACCATATGGTCTAAACCCTCCCCACACTCACCCTCGCGTCACTGAAATGCTCGTAGTGGCAGAGGGAACGCTGGAGGTTGGTTTTGTCACATCCAACCAAGATGAAAACCGCCTCTTCACCAAAATCCTTAACAAGGGAGATGTGTTTGTATTCCCAATTGGTCTCATTCATTTCCAGTTCAACAGGGCACATAGCAATGCAGTTGCCTTTGCCAGTCTCAGCAGCCAAAACGCAGGAGTTATAACCATCACTAACACTGTGTTTGGATCAGACCCTCGTATTAATCCCGATGTGCTCACCAAGGCCTTCCAAGTTGACAAGAATATTATCGACTATCTGCAGAAGCAGTTATGGGTTGACAACAATTAGACCATCATTATATTATATGAATTCTTAAACTATATGTTAACTGTTACATTTTAATAAGGATTGCTCTATCTGTGTCACTGTTGTTGATTCACTTATAAAATAAGAAGAATGGTATTGTATACCTTTCTCTAATTTCATTTTTCTGTTAATAATATATTGTTCAATTTGTTAAGCACTTCTGTCTCTCTGAATCAGAAACTCTGTTTTATCCTCTACCTTTCTCTTTTTAATTTTATATAAAAGTTTTGACCACTTTAAGCTTTTTAAAACTCCATTTGATATAAAAACTCAAGATGGCTTTCGAGCTTGAGAAATTGTTGGCCATGGAGGAAAAGTTATCCATATTTTCTGGCCCTTTGACTTGATCATATAATAATTTTGGGTTGCGATTGATCAATGTCATCTTTATTGGAATTAATAGTCATAATTTAAAGTACGTAAGCACTTTAATATTTCATACCAAGAGTACATGGTAATAATTATTTAAGAAACTTTTAACAGAAAATGAATGCTAATTCATTTGCAATTGAAGACAATTCTATGACTCCGGTTGATATAGCCGACAGGGTTTCATGATCGATGCTCTAACTTCTATTTTTTTTTTCCTCTGAAACTAAATTTGCTTACAAAATTATAAACATGCAATATTGGAAAAATCAAGATTTCTTTTAATGGAGATTATAGTGCTCTTTTTTCTGGTTGAAAAAAAATGTTGCAATAGTAATTCTTATCGTCAGAAAGATATTATTTGGAGTAAATCTAGAAGCATATGAAAAAAGACTGAGTAGGCGAGCTGAAGATTCAATAGAGAATGCCTTTCAATCTAAAATAAAAATGCAGTCTCAAAAATCTAAAAAAGAATAGAAGAATTTTCAAGAAAATTCTAGAAATAAACATAGCAAATATCCTCCTTGTGGAATTTGCAAAAAAAAAGTCAGTTGAAAAAACATTGTTGGTTTAAAGGAAAACCACAGTGTAGAGCCTGTAGAAAGTTTGGGCACATAGAAAAAGATTGTCGCTCAAAAGAAACTCATCAAGCTAATTTTACTGAAGATAAGGATGTAGAAAATCATCTTTTCTACGTTTGTCAAGGCGAAGATAAAAAAGATACTTGGTATCTAGATAGTGGTTGTAGTAACCACATGACAAAAGATGAAAGTATTTTTTGTAGCCTAAATAAATCTCATACAAAAGTAAAAATAGGAAATGGAGAATACATTGAGGCTACAGGAAAAGGCACTATTGCCATAGAGACGAAAAAGGGTAAATGGTACATCAGTTATGTGCCGTTAGTCCTTTCTATAAATCAAAACCTATTGAGCGTAGGACAAATGATGGAGAAATGATACTCTCTTCGCTTTGAAAGAGACTTGTGTACAATCTATGACAAGAAAAATAAAACTATGGAGATAACAAAGATCAAGATGAGAGGAAACAGATCATTTCCAGTAGAATGGAGATATGCCAACGAAGCAGCAATGAAGGCGCAAGTAGACAGCTCGTGGATTTGGCACAAAAGATTTGGTCACTTCCATTTCCATGGTTTGAAGATTCTTCATCAGAAAAACCTAATGCACGACTTACCAACTATTGAAGAGATCAATGGTACATGTCAAGCATGTCTACAAGGCAAGCAACATCGACAACCTTTTCCTACAGACAAAGCATGGAGAGCAAAGGAGCCACTAGAGCTAATCCACACCAATGTCTGTAGACCGATGCGAACTCCATCACTGGATCAAAACAGTACTTCATCCTATTTATTGATGACTACACTTAAATGACTTGGGTTTATTTTCTTCGTGAAAAATCACAAGTCTTCGAGATTTTAAAAAAATTCAAAAATTTAGTTGAAAAACAAAGTGGCTATTATATAAAGACTATTCGAAGTGATCGTGAAAAAGAATACACATCCAAAGAGTTCAACAAATTCTGCGAAGATGAATGAGTGGAGCATCAACTTACAGTTGGATATACTCTAGAACAAAATAGAGTATCCGAAAGGAAAAACAGAACAGTCATGGAAATGGCTCGGACTATGCTAATGGAAAAGGGCCTTCCAAAAAAATTTTGGGCAGAGGCGATATACACAACAGTATATCTTCTCAACGGGTGTCCAACTAAAGCAGTACAAGACAAGACACCGATTGAAGCCTGGAGTAGGCGAAAACCATCAGCAAAACATTTAAAAGTTTTCAGATGCATTTGTTATGCTCATAGTCCAAAAGAAAAGAGAAGCAAATTGGATGAAAAGACAGAAAAGGGAATATTTCTCGGCTATAGTGCTCAATCAAAAGGCTACTGTATCTATAGCTTAAAGACTAACAAGATATTCATTAGTCGAGATGTGGAGTTTGACGAAGATGCATCATACAACTGGGAAACAAAGGAGGTCGAAAGAAAGACAATTAATGTACTTGCAATATAACAAAGAGAAGTGGAGACGGACCCAGATCAAGGATCTCCAACTCAAGAACAATTGCCTCTAGAGCAAGTTGAATCATCGCCAGAATCAACACCAAGAAGAACTAGATCTTTAATCGAGATCTTTGAATCTTGCAATTTGGCGATCGTGGAACCCGAAAGTTTTGAAGAAGTTTCAAAGCAAGAAGAATGGGTCAATGCTACGGAGCAAGATTGGAGTAACAAAAATGCACATCAAGGAGGAGTGTTGAAATAGGTGATATGCATTTCTAGAAGGTTATAGAAATTTCTTAAGAAATAGATTTCTAGAATTATCTAGAATAGTATAGAAACTAGCATCTAGAAAATAACATAGAAAAATGTAATCTAGCATCATGTTAGAAGAATCTAGAAACATGTAATCTAGCACCATGCTAGAAAAATCTAGAAAACTCAAACCTACTTTAGATGTGTATAAATAGGAAGCCTAGCTTCCATATGTAACAACAACAAGAAATAACAATTACAAAAAGCAATAAGCCTTTGCTATTCATTCTATCTCCTAGTGTCCCATATTTCCTTTCTCAATTAAACCCATTATCAATTGTTCCTCCTATTCATCAATCAAACCAAAAATATCCATCTATTCAACCATCAAAAAACTAACACTTTTGCTGGTCTCAGCAGCCAAAACCCAGGAGTTATCCCTATTGCTAAGACTGTGTTTGGATCAGACCCTCCTATCAATCCTGATGTTCTCACTAAGGCTTTCCAAGTTGATAAGAATATTATTGACTATCTCCAGAAGCAGTTCTGGGCTGATAACAATTAGACCCTTGCAATTATATGAAGCAGCTGTGGATTAATTAGTACACTGTTGGTTATGTTCTTTTTGCATTTTAATAAGGTTACCTTTGTTTTGCAATAATTTACCAATAAAATAAAAGGGTCCTATATGGATGCTTTTTTCTATAGTTCTTTTAAAGGTAGACACTATGATATTACTTCAATGATTTCTTAAATCACAATCTCTCTATCAAGTCATTTCCGACCAAATCCAAGTGACACTACTCCAATAGACCATTGCCATTGAACAGATAAGGACTTTTATTTTGAATTGTCAACGTTAATGTTACTTTACTTAATTAAACTTACATTATATATATGGTCAGTAATAGTTCTAGGGCTCACATTACCACATAATTAATTATTGCAATACAAGAAAATGAATAACATCCATCGGATGTTGTTTAGTAGAGTACACTTTGCTGTGGACAATTAATTCCTCTAGCAAAATATAGATGCCTTGATTGACCATTCATGGGGGTAATATTATTAGAAGATATTTTAGGATATAAAAAGTTTAAATCCAATGCATTTCCTGTGACATGAAATTTGAATTTGGTTTGGTATAATTACAATGAGTGACAAAAATATGATTAAAAAGCAACAAACAATTTTTGTTTACATAACTGGTGGAATTTTTATACAACAGCAACTAAATTTTTATCTAAAATTGTACCTGTGATTTTACACTAAAGGTTACATAGTCTTATTTGACATAGATTTTCCTTTTATTTTTTCTTCTGCTTCTCCAAAATGATTATCTAATGAAACCATTCTTTGTTGGCTTTGGGTATAAAAAGCTCTTTTAGATATCTGAAATATTTACAAAAGTTTATCTAAACACTCACATAAACAGTTTTTAAGCTTTAAAAGCTATTTTATGCTTTTTAAAAGCTACCAAACATGACCTTAGTAAGTTTGATTGGCATTTTGAGACTTGCTAATTGAATTTAATACCTATTTTCATGTAATTTTATATGAATAGTTGGGTCGATTAAATTTTTATAAGACAATCCAGAAAAGCATAAGTGCGCCTAGGGCATGGCTCCAATGTCCTCTTAAAGTAAAATGATATTCTGATTACTTGACAAATTTCACGTTGCATTAGATGAATAGTTTAATGCATATTCTAATTTTCATTTCAAATTTATATATTAAAAATAAGTATAAGATATTCCAATTGAGCTCTGTTTTCTATCTCGTTAATAATTCATTGCAAATAATAGTATTTTCTGAATGTCATACTGATTGGTTGGATAAAATGTATGCTCTTCTGCCTATTCCAACAACCCTTTACATCCAAAGCCATGCATCCAATATCTGTAACATAAAAATGTAATGAAACATTTAGACTAGTAGAATTTTTCTTTATTTCTAGAAGCTTCAATATAATAAATCATGTTATTAGCTTAATCAAAGACATTTTAATTTTATCTAGCACTAATACGAAACCTCTCATGCCCGGCTTTCATGAATCTCTAATTAACCATGTAATTAATTTATGTGGAGCAATGATCACAATTTCTGTCCATCAAGAGTTTATAAATATGTTCTATTTAATACACCAAAACTTATCAAACATTATTTTCTGATTTATACTTGAATTGGAAACAACCAATTAATGGTTGAAATAAATTTTATATAGGAAAGGGCATTAATTAATGAACTAAAGAGAAAATGATACGTGTAATACATGAGAGAGAGAGAGAGAGAGAGAAAGACCATTTTCATGTCAAAGACAGAGATAAATGTCGTGTAGGAAATTAAATAAGTTTTACTTGTTCTTTTAGTAGTTAATAGAGAACTATTCTTTCATTGATATATATAATATTAAATCAATAACCGATGGATAAATTTTAAATTCTATAGAAAGTATGCATAGACCAGTTCGAAAGTATGCATAGACTAGTTCCTGACTCATAACCTCTATAAGTATACATGTTTCTCACCAAGATTTTTCATCCCTCACTTAGCAAACAAAATTAAATACATAGTAGACCATTGATCATACAAGTCTCTAAACTGCAAGGAGTTTATTTCTTTTTGTCTCTTCTTGTTTTGGGTTTGGCATCCTCTTTTGCCTCTGCCTTTGACCCCAGCCCTCTGCAGGACTTCTGTGTAGCAGTAAAAGACTTAGAAGTCGAATCTGCTTGTATGTTTACCTTTTATTTTCCTCCCATGTATATTTTCACTAACTTTTTTATATCCTAAGATAACCATACATACTAAATGTTATAATATTTCTGAACTAACAAAAAGTATTTTCTTTATGGAGCAGTGTTTGTGAATGGGAAGTTCTGCAAGAACCCAAAGGATGTGACTGCCAATGATTTCTTCTTTTCGGGGCTCGATAAGCCTAGAGACACATCAAACCAACTTGGCTCAAACGTTACCCAATTCAATGTTGACAAAATACCAGGACTCAACACATTGGGCATATCCCTGGCTCGTATCGACTATGCACCATATGGTCTAAACCCTCCCCACACTCACCCTCACGGAACTGAAATCCTTGTAGTTGCAGAAGGAACGCTGGAGGTTGGTTTTGTCACATCCAACCAAGATGAAAACCGCCTCTTTACCAAAGTCCTAAACAAGGGAGATGTATTTGTATTCCCAATTGGTCTCTTTCATTTCCAGTTCAACAGGGCACATAGCAATGCAGTTGCCTTTGCTGGTCTCAGCAGCCAAAATGCAGGAGTAATCACCATCGCTAACTCTGTGTTTGGATCAGACCCTCGTATTAATCCCGATGTGCTCACCAAGGCCTTCCAAGTTGACAAGAATGTCATCGATTATCTGCAGAAGCAGTTCTGGGTTGACAACAATTAGACCCTTTTATATTATATGAAGCAGACCATGAGTTCATAAACAATTTGTTTCCTTATTTAACATTGTAATAAGGAATGGTAAATGTGTTTCCCTATTGTTGGATTCAGATTCATTACAATAAAATAAATGGTTATGTGTACCTTTCTCTAATTTCATTTTCGTTGTAATATATTGTTTTACTTTGTTAAGCACTTATGTCTCTCTATATCTCTCCTAATTTTATATGAAATGTTTGGTCATTTGGAACTTTTGAAAGCTTCATTGATTGTAAAAACTTAAAAATGTCAAGGACCAAACAATCAAGAGAAGTTTCAAGGCTTGAGCTTCAAATTTTAGAAATGGAAAAAAATCTGGAGGGAAAAGTTTTTGTCTCTTTAATTTTGTCGAGTCCATGATTCATCCTACTTCTCATGGCATTTACTTGGCCAGCAAGTTATCTGCTCTGTTTTTGAAAGCTATTATTTTATATATTAACTAATTTACATTTCTTATCAAAATAATAATAATACAGCCTAAAACGTAAAGATCCAAACCTTCCTAAGGAGGTTAAAGATGAATATTACAGCCTTAAATACAAATTCTTGAGATTGCTAAAAGCTATAACAAGAAGTGGTTTCTTGGCAGATTTGTGGCGGCGAAGATAAAATGGAGAGCATATTACTTCATTTGACATAAGCAATGAAGTAATTATATCAAAACCTTTGCCTCTATCCAGTGCCATTGTTGATTATAATGTATGGATTTTGGGCGAACTTGGTGATAAGGTGCCTTGGACTAATCTATTAACTATTGGACATCTTCAAGAAAAAGGGTATCGTTTACGATATTGGAAAACTGGGGTTTTTTTTTTTTTTTCCTACAGTAGACAAGAAAAGTGACTTTGTTCCACAGGCATATATGTTGTTCAGAAGTAAAAGGATTGGATTTCAGAGATGGTAATTTTGTGTGATTATATTAGAAAGTCTAGATTGAATCAGTGGAACTTTCAGGAACTTTTTAGTTTGGGTTATTAATAGGATCTATCGTTTATCTTGTCAAAGATTAGGAGCTGTTGAGTATATATATATATACATTGGCATATATCTTAAAGCTTAGTCATCTCTATACTACAGAGTATAGATCAATAAAACTAGTGAGTTTTTCCGAGTATTTTAGCACTATTTGTCTTGTATTTCTTTTTTTCTTGTGATTAAATTAAGTGTTCCTAAATTTTATTGATCGTTGGAACGTTTTGTTTGTTCACAATAATAGTCCATTCTTTTACACCAAGCTAAATGGCAATTGGTATAATCTTTCTAGCATTAACAATAAAGAGACAGGCAGGGCTATTAATCCCCAAAAATGTTTACTTAAAGCTCTATTAATTAACAATTCATGACAATACTCATTAATCAATGTTAACAAGTTATTTGATGCACTTGATTTTAAATTCTGTCCTTGAAATAAGAGTTTATATTTTAAATTTAATACCAGAAAATGGTATTTGGTACTTGAATTGATCAAATCAGGCACAGCAGCGACAATCTCAACTTAAAACTTCAGGGCTAAAATTATTGGCTTAAGAAATCCATAGGAATTTGACATAGCAATAAGAGGTGAGTAAGTAGAAAGACTAAACTTCTGATAAAAAGAATACCCAGTTTAGTTGATGCCCAGTTGAAATAAAACATATCTAGGAAAAAGTCATTTACATAATTGACCATTTCCAATATTTTAAATGTTCAATGCTGGCCACAGAAACTAAACAAAGTTTAGTGGTTGAACACTGGTTCTTCCTTGGTTAAGATACTATTAAATATTGAATAAGCGCATGGGAAAATTATCCAAGTTTTCTACCTGTTTTATTTAGAGAAAATGCAGCGACCAGTTCCAACACTCCCTCTATAAAAATAAATTTCCCACCAAGATTTTTCATCCCTCACTTGCATAAAAAAATTTAAAACATAGCAAACATCTTTCTGACAAGTACTCTCTCAAGGAATAATATGCAAGGCGTTCACTTCCTTTTATCTCT
>QANX01005100.1:0-85470 GCA_003254975.1 Ochetophila trinervis | reverse complement strand
TATATATATATATATGTGCTTTCCTAATCGCTCTTCATTTTAAAAATTAATTAATTAGCTATAGTTAGCCATTATATCAAATGCGAGTTATGATGAGCATATACCTGTGACACATAATACTTTCTCTGTAACTAGAGATTTTCCAACCTTCTAATAATTATAATGTCATAATGTGTAGGATTTACCATATAATTGATTATTTGTGGATTCGATTAACGATATATGTTGCAGGTTCATGGATCCCTTGACCAATGGTGATTATCCACGTAGCATGAGATCTCTTGTTGGAAAGCGACTACCCAAATTTACGAAAGAGGAAGCAAAGCTAGTAAAAGGGTCATTTGACTTTGTGGGATTGAACTATTACACTGCTAACTATGCACGCTATGTACCCCGTTCCAATAGTGGTGGATTGGGAAGTTATACCACAGATGCTCGCGCTAACCAATCATGTGTGTAAAATTCATATCCAAATTATATATACATATATATTATACATTTTATTATATAGTTTCATTTTTATATATGACCAATTAATATCAACCATGATCTTTTATGGATGGCAGCTGAGCGAAACGGGATACCCATTGGCCCAAAGGTACTATAACATATATATATATACCTGTTCATTTCATGGTCTCCAATCCATATGTCTAATTTTTATATATAAAATAAATGTGATTTTTTTTTTTTGGGCAGGCTGCTTCAGATTGGCTCTACGTCTATCCAAGAGGATTTCATGATCTATTGCTCTACACTAAGACAAAGTATCATAATCCACTGATTTACATAACCGAGAATGGTGATCATCGATCTTTAATTAATTTCTATGCATCATTAATTAATATAATAAATAATAGATGTTGGTTAGATTACAAATACAATGAAATGACTAATTCATGAATATTAATTACTTAAATCTATTATTTGATAGGCATCGATGAGTTGAATGACCCCAAATTAACACTTGAGCAAGCCCTTGTTGACAACCAAAGAATTGACTATTACCATCTCCATCTTTATTACCTTCAAAAAGCCATCAAGTAAGTGCAATTAATTATTATTAGCTATACGAATATGTGGATCTTCGTACATATTAATTATTGTAAAATTAATGTTGTGGTGGTCTTAATTTGATGCAGGGATGGCGTGAATGTAAAGGGA
The DNA here is from genome assembly GCA_003254975.1 of Ochetophila trinervis. Classification (NCBI taxonomy): domain Eukaryota; kingdom Viridiplantae; phylum Streptophyta; class Magnoliopsida; order Rosales; family Rhamnaceae; genus Ochetophila; species Ochetophila trinervis. Next base: position 84,306 of record QANX01005100.1, on the reverse strand, counting down.
TATTTTGCATGGTCATTGTTGGACAACTTCGAATGGAGTTCGGGTTACACCGTTCGATTTGGCATTAACTATGTGGATTATAAACATGGGCTCAGAAGATACCCAAAAAGTTCGGCCCATTGGTTCAAGGCTTTCCTCGAAAGATAAATATATATATCATGATGATGAAGACAGATGCTCGTGTTACACGTTCGATGTTATGTTCCAATCTGTTATTGCTTCTGATTTACAATCTTAAATAAAACATTTGCTGATCTCAGCATAAATAAATAAATTAACTAAAACACTTGCATATTGAATAATTTTGTTTTTCTGCAATGATATTGAATAATTATATACTATATGTTTTTTTTTTGGTCGAAGAATAATTATATACTATACGTGATTGAAAAGCTAGCCCTTTATATATATATATATATATATATATATGTATGTATGTATGTAACAGAGCTATACATTTTTACGAGGGATTAGTAAATTATAATAAAATTTATTGATTATGATCATGGCTTGACAATAAAAATGGGTGTTAAGCAATATATTTTTAGTTTGTACAAAAAAATCCAATTTACTCTTAAAAATTTCTGCACATTAAAGAAAACCTAAATTTATATAAACATCAAATATTTTTAGTTTGGAAGGAAAAAGCTTTATAGATTTTTATATTAGGGCACGACTACAATAAAATTTTCTTTGTTTAGGATTTAACTATAAAATTTTAAAAAAATATTATTTTATTATGAACAAATATTACTTCGTTATAGATGAGTAACATTGGTCCAATAACATTGTAAAAGTCATAATGCAGTAACATTTGTCCATAATGAAGTAATATTTTCCATAATAGAATAATATTTTTTAGAATGTTATGGTTAAACTCAAACAAAAAAATTGCATTGTAAAATTTTCCTCAAAATAAATAATAAAATGTTTAAGAACAGGGGCGCAAAAGAGAAAAGTTACAAAAAGTAAAGGTGGTTGTGGTCATATACATTACCAAAATAAATAGACAGATTACATTCTACATATATCCACATTCAATTTTATTTGTGCTTCTACTAATAAAAGATGTTAGTTTTACACCTAAAAGCACTGTAGACATAAATTGGATCCGCCCATCCCATGTACATATATTCTTACGGTTTTATAGAACCTGAGATTATGTTTTTATTTAGTGCAGTATAGTAATTTGGATGACATTGATCCGTCCAGCATATATACTAGAGCGCAAATATTCTTCTGATTTATACAACTCAGGCTTATAATTTTATATTTTGTTAAGAGCACACTATATGTAAGCTAAATGATATTGGTCCACAGTTATAGGTAACATGGATAATATTTGTTTAAATCTTTAAAGATATTTTAAGCTTTTTTATCAATCAGTCCTTATGATATTTAAAATAAATATATCATTAAAATGCAGTGTGACTAATAATTTTTATATTGTAAAATGTACAACGATTTGAAAGTAAAACAAAAATTGGAAAGCTATTGAAGCAAATTAACTATGTTAACCTTTATAATCATTTAGCAATTTGAAAGTGTGAGGAAATTAATATGTTACAATAAAATTTTAAAAACAAATGACACTTTTAATGGTAGTCTAAAAAGTCAATGGGGGCAATACCGCTCCCATATTGGGCCTACTGGCTCCATTTGTGCGTATATACTAATTTATAGAGCTGCACCAAACTTTTGACGTGAAATAGACCATGAGCTTCAAAAATTTTAGTTCGATAATTAATTAGCCAAGAATATATTAAATTTGTTTAATACTTTCATGTGATGGTCCAACGCACGGGTTGTGTATTTCTTTTTGATCGGCAGTATATTTTATATTAAATTACTAGTTTTATATTATCAGTATAAAAAAAAGTTTCAACCTCCTTAAATAAAACATATAAAATATATTTGATATGCATTATTATATTAGTTTGTATTGTATTAGATTATAATATATTAACTTGTATTGTTATTGTACAAGCAGAAAATACATAACTGTACTATAATATTAATTTTTTTAAAAATTTAATTTTCACAAGAAAAATGTAGAATTTTTATAAATAAAATTGAATTTTATTATTTATAGATTTTTTAAAAATAACTACAATATTTCAAATAGATTAAATTCATTTATTATTGTCATTATTATTCATGTAATTTTATTAAGCAATTAAATTATTTTGAGTATTATGTATGATAATAGTTGCATTATCTACAGTTAAATAATATTAAAAAAAGTTACAAAATTTTGACATTATCTACAATATTGTATTATCCATAATATATTAAATTGAGCTTTGATTATTACTTTATCCAATCCATGAAGAAGATAAGAAGAAACCATACATTCACTGCCTTCTGCTTCAGCACGCTTTGTCTAAAGTTGGATTTAAATGTCAACTTTATCCCTTGTATTTGAAAACTGTCATGGCTGCTGATATGATCTCTTTAACTCAACTGCTAGCCAAACCTAACGCCCAAATGCAAAATGATTTTGTGCCAGTCTTTTTGTTTGTATAATATCTATCTACTCATTTATCCAATAATTTTTCTATCCATTTAACATGTAGAAATAAAATTATAAAAAAGAAAAACCCATGGAGTTGCATTATAAATTACATATGGGATTTTGATTTTATTTTATTTTTTTAATCTTCTACTCTTTCAATTTTTTAAGGGTGCGACTAGTCACTAAACTATATCCATAGCCGCATTTTAGTTCTTAAATTTTTTTCTTTGATATTTAAACTATCGTTTTTGATACACTTTTGTCTTTAAACTTTTTATCATCTACTTTATAGCATTTTGAAATATAAATTGTAGTTGAAGCAAGATGCAAAATCTTTTGCTGTTGTTTGATTCGACAATTTGGTTAATTCGCTATTACAGTATGTTTCAAAAGAATCAAAACTGCTAAACATTAAATTAAAAAAATAATTCAAAGACTAAAGTACACTAAAAAATTGAAAATTTAGAAACCAAAATGCCAACAAAAAAATTTATTGAAGATTAAACTGCAAACATAGATACAGTCTACGTTTAGGAACTAACAGTACCAATTATCCTCATTTTTATTTTTTGTAAATTTTATCCTCATTTTTATTGTTCCAGAACAATGAAAAGAATGTATACTAAGATGCTCTTAACTGTTTTATACTTTCAGAAGAAAAAAGAAATTATAGAATAAGATACATCTTTTAAATAAAACTAAAGTACACAAAAAACAACACTCAATTTTCAATACTGTTTGGAGCTGGACAATCCCTTCATGGGACGTACCTCCTAGTCCTGCAGCAGCCGTCTCTACATCCTCAAGTTTTTCCACGTCTTACATTCCAAGAAAAGGGGAAAAGAATGACCAAAATTTCCTAAAAATTCACATAATAACTTCCACCCAAAGCACCGTCCCAGATCTACTACATCCATTCTTTCAACAACAAGAAGTATCTCGGTTCCTATTTACACCACCGGTTTGTAAAAGATTAAGCGACAAGTCATGTTGCTTCTCGCTCAGAGAAGAAAGCCACTTCCTTATCAAATCAGCCGCAAAAGATTGATTTGAATTGACTGGAAACTTCACAGTATCCAGGATTATTGTCTGGAAATCAAGAGAAAGAAGGCCTAGCAAAGCAGTTGCTGTCGCAATTTGTACAGGTAGACCTTTCTTCGTACAACCACCACAAAGGAATGTAGACAAATTAGACCTCAATTGTTGAACACCTTTATCTTCATATCCAAATGCATCAACTCCAAGCCTGAAAATTACAACACATTGTTTAGTAATTTTCTCATATTAAATGATCGAAAACATGGTACAAAGAAATTGTATGCTGTGTGCGAATGCATGAACAATAATGCACAATAATGTAACATGCCGCCTGCATCTTGTTCTCTTTCTTGAGTTAACATTATTGATGCTGTCAATATGCCCCATTCGTTTAACTTATAGTAAACTATTTTTGTACAGAGAAATGATTGATGATAAACCACAAATCAAAAACATTAATTTTGAAAATCAGCTCAGGCAAAACAAATTAAACATGGATATACCTTCCGAGTTGACCGAGGAGAATAATAATTCCAGAAGTAAAGTTTTCAATCACACATGATTCCAACAATTTCAGCAATGAAGGAACAATTTTAACACATGCCCACTCCCAGCCCTGCATTCGAGGAAAACAGCCAGAAAGTCAAAGTCACCCAAAAATTTGATCCAATGAAGTTGCTAACAGAATAAGAAAGATGAGGAAAACCAAATTTCCAATAATTTTATGTGCAAAATTAAACGAGAACTAAATACATTCTTGGTGTTATATTTCAAATGTAATCTCAATGTAGAAATGATATTTCAATCCTAAACAGTGTCAAAAAGTCTAAGTCTCATTTCAGGGTGTTTAGCATAAGCTATTACCCATTAACCATTAAGCAGAGTAAAAAATTCCTAAATTATTTCAATAAATAGTCAAAAACTAGTGATCCATACCATGTGGCATGCAACCAGCTCCAACAAGGATAGGAGATCATTAAAGTCATTCATAGTCACACTGGTGATTGCATCTGATTGATTAGCAGATTCATCTGCTTTTGTTTCAACATCAAGATGATTCCTTTCATCACTTGAACTCTGTTCAGCCTTAAACTTGTCCAGCGTTATCGTGGACTTTAATAAATAAACAGGTTGCATTGCATCTTCATGCATAGTTCCCAAGAGAGCATTAATCTTGAGTTTTTCTAAAAGAACCAATGTAACAGCCTCCACAGAAACGTAATCCTTAGAAAATGGGCATTTGTCCGAAAAGCAGAACTTGGCATGAGCATCGCTCATAGATGGAATACAACAAGCAGCATCTGATGAATTTATTCCCTCAAGAAATCTAACAATAGATTTCAAGACAGTCATCATTAAATTATAATTGCTCAAGCTGAAAAACATTTCTCCACCCAAATGAGCAAAGATATGAAGAATAGTCAGCACCAATGAATTATTGAATCCGCAAAACCTTAAAATGTTGTAGGATGTCTCACAGATAAAACCAATGCGATCAATTGCTGCACATATTGATGCCAATATAACACTCCCTGTCACCAACTGTTCTGTTGATACTGGTAGAGAGGACAATCTTATATTTGAACCATCAAGAGGCATATGAACTCTTGGATTGCACTCAATCAATGGGTTAGGAGAAACATCTTCATAGACCATGCCACTTCCATCTATGAGAAAATCCTCAATTAGACTAAGCAAGTCATCCAAACAACACAGTTTTGCAAACCTGCTACTTATCTCCGCATCAGACATCACTGTAAAAAGAAAGGAATTCAATCAATGAAAAACAGTACAGGTGAAAAACCAGATCATGCAAGAATTACACAGATACATACATAATAATAAGCTAATCAACAAGTGAACAGACCTGAATGTACATGCCCAGCAAAAGAGTCCAAGCAAGGGATAGAAGCCCAATTTATAGAGTTACCAAATTTGGCAAAAGCAGCCGAAGAGAAGTTAAGCAGCAACAGTGAAAAGAAAACACAGACCTTCTCCCTGAAATAAATCAGCCAAAAATAATTAATCAACCTCAAAATCAATCATTGACCCCAAAAAAAATATAATTCCATCATCTGGAGAAGGAAAATAATACAATAATAAAAACAAAAACTATATAATGTCTAATTTCAGAATAGTAGAAAAATATGAAAAATGATGATAAGTAATACACTCAACAGGAAAAGCAAAGCGAACTAAAGAGAACGAGAGAGACAGAGAGAGAGAGAGAGCTAAATAATAATAAATAAATAAATAAATCATCATTCCAAATACCAAAATTTTCATCTTAAATGCAATTCATTGACTTACTTTGCTAAAAGCTTTTCTTCTCTCTCAAGAGCAAGCAGGATCTCTTGTATCATCCACTCCTTTTGGGCAACCAAAGAGCAATGTGCCATACAAGTCCTGATTGCAAAACATATCCTAGAAATGCTGCTTCTGTCCTCAATATTCTTAGGAACAACACAGTGTACTAGAATACTCTCGCCTGCAGATCCAAGTTCACTTTGAAATGGAAACTTAGCCTCCTTAACTCCAGAAATAGGTGCATTACACATGTCCAATTCCCCACCCAGGCAATCACATTCTCTCTCCACTTTACTGGTATTTCCATTATTCCCTAGGATGTCTAAAGAACTACTGTGGCTTTCATACTCATGCATCAGCGAGCATGATGCTCCAGAGCCATTAGAGTTTGATTTAGTGGAACCAATTTCCACATTGCTCACATCAAGTCGGCATGAGGGCAAAAGTTTACCTTCTTTATTTGACAGCAATTGACAGAAGGTTTCATTAACTAAAGGTATACTATTATCCACATTAAGCATTTCAACATGCTGAACCTCAATCTCAGGAAGTGTAGGAGACAGGGGAATTTCTATTGCTTCCCTGTAAGATTCCTCATCAGCATCATTATCCATGCTTAGCAGTTTCATGTAATCACCATCAGCTAGTTCCTTAAAACCTTTCATAGTTTCAGAGTTGCTTGTAACAGAATCACTTTTGCCTTCTCTGGTTGCTTCAGCAGTCCCTATGAGATCAATGGCAGTAGGGGAATCTGCATATCCACATTTTTCAGTTTCTACTTTATCTCTCCTCTTCTGCTCATTATTGTCACAATCATTCTGCATTAGTAGTTTCTTGGGAAGAAAAAGCATATCATGCTCAATAGAATCTGCTGCATCATGCAACCTCTTCCTCTTTCCCCCCTGCTCAGAGACTCTTCCAACTTCACCAGTGTTAACAGAACTTCTAACACTACTTTCATCAACCATGGCGAGATTTTCAGAGCACCTCACTTTGGCAACCTCACCAGACAAGTTGCAAACTGCTGGTTGGAAATTCTCTCCAACCAATTTTGCCGACGTTGTAACAGAAAAGGCACCCTTGTCCTGTGAGCCCACCAACTGTCCATCAGAAAAAGATGCCATACTGGAATTTATTGCATTACTCGTTAACATTGTTCTGGTAGAGCCTCCAAGTAGAGACTCCAATTTAGAATCAATACCTGTAATAGATTCAATACAATTTCCTCCAGACACATGACTCATTGACGCAGCATGTCGAAAGGTTTGCCTCAAGGTATCAGAGGAATCCATCATCGAGGAGATAAGCTTTAGAAGTTTTTCACGACTTTGTAGCTGCATCAGTAAAGATTCTGAACCATATAGATCCTTCAAGCTGAACCTTGATGGAGTCTGCAAAGTGCATTGCAACATTCAGTAAACAAAAAGATACAAGTATCAATAACGTTAACTAAATTAGACTGTGAAAACAAATTATTTACTTGCAATAAACAAGATAAAATATACTACTCGTAAACAATAAGAGTTCCTCAGCTTTTGACCTTAATAGGTTGTGCATCTAAACCAGCACTACAGATCAATGGGTAACTAAGAAGAAACAGCAGGCATCAAAAGGTAAATAAGCAACCCCAAAACCCATTATAGCAATCACACTCAGCAGCATAGATGTCGCCGAAAAGATAAGATGCTTGCTTTGTGATCCAGAAGATATAATTCAATCTAAACACGCCAGCTTATCAAGACAACTAAAGTAAGGGATAAAGGACTTTTTTCTCCCTTTAGTGATTTTTCGCCTTTTTTGATTGATGAGAAGAAATACAAATGGGAACTTCAAACAACTGATTAACAAATATAATACAACTGGTTAACATAGACCTGTTCATGTTTTTCTGCTAATTATTTTACGGCATTCCATGATTTCAAAATCATATTAAAAGCAGAGTAGTGCTCTGACCACCAAATTATTATACAAAAATTTATTTGACAAACAAGGTTCAACTTTTATTCACCAAAAATGAGATAAATCAACCAGAAAGCACAGTAACCAAATGCCAAAACCTGCATGCTAATTTTGATGACAAGATTTATAACTGCATAATCAAAACAAGCAACATTTTTCCAACTTCAGATTTAAACAAGGCACTTAAAAAGATTAAGAGTAAGGAAACCAACCTTCTCCAGGCCATATGTACCTTCTGTGCTATGAGAGCAAGATTTCTTTAGCATCTCCAGTTGATGAAGAAATTGATCAAACTCGAGCTTCAAGCAACCTAGATTATGCTGTAGGATACTGTTTCTACTTTTTTCCAGCTTTATTACTTCTTTTGCAAGCTTTTTCTGCATTTTCTCTAACTTAAGTTCTTTCTTCAACAGCTTCACTTTCATAGTATCAGCATCCATAGCTTTGTCCAGTGAAAGAGCAGATGACTCGATCAATTTTCTAACGGACAAATATTCATGCAACTTATTAAATAATTCATTGATCTTATGCTTGTTTTCTCCTAACTGCCGAGATAAATTATCAGCACGAGACTTCTCTTCCATGGACTTCTTCCAATACATTTCAGCAAGCCTTTTCTGTTCTTCTGTTTTCACCATCTCTGCATCTCCTCGTGCTTTTTCCTTAATTGCCTTCTGATTCTCAAGCTGAAACCTTTTGTTTGCTTCCTCCAATTTTGAACTAAGCTCCAAGACTATCTTTGATGTTTCTGCTTCTCTGCCTACCTCCTTCATGGTTACAGACTTTACTGTACTATCAGGTTTGGCACCACAAGCCTCACATAAACTCCTAGAAGACCTAAGTTTATGTAACTCTTTCTTCAATTTATCAATTTGTGTTTTGTACTCTTCCAATTGATGAGACAAATTTTCAGCATAATGTTTTTGTTCAACAGCCTTGTTTTTGTTAGCTTCTGCGAGCTTCCTTTGCTCCTCTGCTTTAGCCTTCTCTGAATTTGCATGTTTTTTCTCCTTGACTACCTTTAATTTTACTGCTTCAAGCTTTTCATTTGCCTCTTTAAGTTTTACTTTTTCAGAAGCCAACATCAATTTTGCTTCATCGACTTCCTTCTTACATATCTCCAACTGAAGCCTATACTCCTCAGCTCTCTCTTTTTCAAACTGTGCAAGTTTCTTTACTTCATCAGCCTCACATTTTTTGTCTTTTACTACTTTTTGTGCTTCAGCATTTTTTTTCTTCTCCAGTTCAGCCTTTTTTCTTTCTGAATCTGCCCTTTTAGCTTCTTTTTCAATAAGCTTCTTGAGACAATTGATTTCATTTTCTTTCTCGGAAACATATGCTTGAAGAAGATTCACTTTCCCATTTTGATCCTCAGTATTTGTGTTTTCTTTTTGTTTTAGAGACAAGATCTCAGACTTCAAGGAAGACAGTTCTTTTTCCAAAGCCACTCTAGCAGCTAATTCTTTCTCTTTCTTCTCTTTCTCAATTTCTGCCTTTGCCCCCTCCTCCGCACATTCTGCAGTTACAAGATTATCAGATGTATAATCACTCCAAACTAAATATTATAAACATAAACACTTGGACTCTAATTATACAAGCAATATAATAAATATCAGTGATATGCAACTGAGAAGTACAAAAAAATAACTCATCTGAAAGAATCAAAATATATTCAAAATAAACATATACTCAAACAGACCTTTACAGATAAACTATCTGGTCAAAATTCCTGAGAAACCTGGACTAATATAGCGATTAGGATATACTTGAGCTACCAATTGCTATTTCCACCTCTGCCAGCGTTTTTAATTCCAAACAAACATTTGAAACAAAAAATACAAACTAATAATTTTTTTTTTTGCAAAAGGAAAAAAATAAATTAAAATGTTACCTTTTTGCTTCTTATCAAGCTGATCTTCGAGGATCCTCACAGCTTCCCGCAGATAATTCCGCTTCTGTTCTAACTTGGAATAGTTGTGCTTCCACTGCAGGTGAAAAAGACAGTTGGTAAAGGTGAGATTAAAGGCAACTTGAATATAATAAAATAAGATTTCTAAAAGCACAGAAAAGAAATAGAGTACCACAGCACAGCATGGATTGGTCAAAGGCTGCACTGGAACATCTGCCGCCATTGCTGCAAGTTCAAGAATGAAAATCCAAAAATTTTCGAACTTAGTTTATCGACAACCAAACATATAACACAAAACAGATATGTAGACATAAACAGCGAGAAAGAGAGAAAGAGAGAGAGTGACTAATTTTTATGGGACTTGGAGGAACTTGTTAGTAAAAAAGGAACCAAAACAGTAGCTGCTTATGTCTTTCAGTTTATTAATATCTAAGAATAAGATACGTAAGAATTACTCAAAAACGTTCACTCAGTTTATCAACCTAATAATCAATAATAACAAAAAAGTAGCTGCTAACAGTAAAACCAATCCACTTATACGAAACAGAAACAGCAAGCATTTACCAATTATAATAACAGCCAAAACAACAGCCCGAAACTCAAAAACCCAAAACAATAATATATCTGTAAAAATTTACCAATTCAAACGTAAATTTACTTAGAAATTCTAATAATATATCTACAAAAATTGTCCAGTCATACCTTTGTTTGACAGCCTCAACTGTCAAACGTAAGTTCTTAGTTTCAAAGATTGTTTCCAAAAAAGTTTTAACGTTAAAGTCAAACAAGAATAAGAAAAAGAAATAAAATGACTAAGTAATGGACTGGAGAGGAGAAGCTCACCTGGTATGGAGGGCGGTGGCCGGTGTGTCGTTATCGCGTTGATGCCAGCGGTGGTGGATAGTATACTGGTGGACCGGTGGTGAATGGTGAACGGAGAAGACAGAGGAGAGTCAAAAACCATAAAATAATAAATAAATGAGGGGCATTTTCTTAGGGCTTAGGGCAGAGAACGAGATGAGAGAGAATATGGGAATTTTGTTACCTGTGTGGTGGAGGGAGATGAGATGCCGAGTCAGAGCCGGAGTTCAGGGAGAGAGAGCTTCAAGCTTCAAGCTTCAAGCTATTAAATTCATGGGACTTGGAGGAACTTGTTACAATTGAAGTGCTTCATCGAAGAAGCAAAAACTGAAGCTTCAAGCTTCCAATCTATAAGACATCAAAAACGTGAAACAGAACGCAGCTGTGGAATCGCCCCCTCAACCGCCTATTTTTGAATGCTCATGAGTGAGACTGATAAACCCTAAAAAACTGAATCGGAGACGACCCGAACCGACCCTGTTTTTACCCAAAACTCTTCTCCTTCGGGTTCTTGGGTTAACCTTTGGAAGCTGAGCGAGAAGAGAAGAAGAATACAAGCTGCCAAATCACGATCCGTTTTGAGGAGTGGAATCCAATTCGGATGTGGGCTTAACCTCGACTGAACCGACTTTGTGGAAGAGAGGGCTTGGATCCGTGTCGACCCGTATTCTTTTATACAAACAGTGAAAGCTTAAAACTCTTTACACGTGGCAGGTAATAAATTATAAATTTTGTAATTTAAACGACAATGGGCTGAATAAGCATTGTTTAATTGGGATGTTTTTTGTTTGGAACATAATTTAAAATTAGCGATCTAATTTAATTAGTAATTAATTATTATTTTTTAATCCAAACTAAATTAATTTGCATATAAATTTAATTTAATTTAATTATTAATCCATTGAAATTGGATCTTTTTAAAGAAAAATGAGATTTTTAAAGTTTTTAAAAAATTTTAATTTAAAATTTCAAAATTTGATTAAAACTTTTATTAATGTACCATTTTTATTATTATTTTATGTTATAAAATATATATTATTAAAAAATATATTCATATTTTTATATATAATTTTTTACTACTTAAAAAGGTAATTGGATTGATTTTGTTTAGTTCTGATTTTTATAGACTAAAAACTAAATTGATTAGATTTAATAGTTAGTTTTCAAAATTCAAATCCAATCTAATTCAATAATTAATTTTTAAAATTCAAATATAATATAATTAAACTAAAATAATTTATCCTAACAAATTTAATTAGATTGGATCAATCAATTTTATTGGTTGATCGGTTTATTTAGCACCTCTATCGTTTAAAAAAAAGAAGAAAGCGAGCAAGTAAGTGCAATTAATTATTTTTAGCTACCTGTATATGTGGATATTCGTACACATTAATTATTATAAAATTGATTTTGTGGGGGTCTTAATTTGATGCAGGAATGGCGTGAATGTGAAGGGATAGTTTGCATGGTCATTGTTGGACACCTTCGAATGGAGTTTGTTTTTTTTTTTTTTTTTTTTTCAACTGGCATTGCCGATCAATGTGTTTCGAACTCGAGACGTGGCATTGTTAATGATGTCCAAAGCCAACAACTGAGCTAAATGATCGGTGATGGAGTTCGGGTTACACTGTTCGATTTGACATCAGCTATATAGATTATAAACATGCGCTCAGAAGATATTCAAAATATTCGGCCCATTAAGTTCAAGGCTTCTCTCAAAAGATAAAATATATATTTTTGCACTTATGGTGCATTAGAGTCTGACGGTTCTGGTGGGGTACCAGACATGGATCCAATAGGTTATTTTTTTTTTTTTAATAGATCCAATAGATTATTGGCTGTAAAGTTTTGGAACACCATTTAGGGGGTTTGGTTTTAAAAGATTCAAGGATATTAATATGGTATTGTTATCTAAGTTATGATGTATGCTAGTAAAATGAGATAACAGACTTTGAGACTTTGGGTGGAAGTTCTGAAAAGGAAATATCTGCAAGGGAATTCTTTCTTATCTTGTGAATGGAAGAATGGTGACTCCTTGATTTGGAAAGGCATTTTGAGTACTCTGAAAATTATTATGAAAGGTGCGTGCTATAAAATTGAAAATTCATGGACTATAAACTTAAAAAGTGATCCGTAGGTTTTTGGAGTTGAGAGGAATTTGCCAAGGGTCCAAGATGGGCCGAAATCTGATGCTGTGACAAAGGTGGAAAATTTGCTCAATCAGGACTCAACCTCTTGGAATGTGAAGACAATGGGGTTCTTTTCAATAGGGAAGAAGCCTCGACTATTCTCAAGTTGGAGCTTCTTTTGGTTAATTGTGAGGACAAGTTGTGTTGGACAGCAACTGATGATGGAAAATTCACGGTTAAAAGTAGTTTTTGAGTGATTCAAAGGATGAGTTTGAACCAGGAAGTTGACAGATTTTGGAGGCTCATATGGGGCTCTACTCTACATGAGCACTTAAAATTGTTTCTTTAACGCCTTGTCTCAAATGTTATCCCAGCTAGAAAAGTGTTGGCTAGCCGACTGGGTAGAGGAGATATTCTTTGTGATCTTTTTAAGTATTGTTCTGTATCCAAGAGTTTTAGGCTTTGCCAACAAATGTGGTATTTATTCAAATTCCCTTGCTAGGGACAATATAAAGGATATCATTAAGCAAATGTGTACTGTTTATTGTGGAGTTTATCAAATTTCAAAATTACTGATTGTGACTTGCTTGTGGTATTCGATTTGGTATCTAAGAAATAAGGTTTTGTTCCAAGGTAAGTGTGATATTTTGAAGTTCGAGAGCTCGGTGGTTGAGTTTGTCGATGTTTCAAAGGGGGTTTTGAAGTCTCATAGTGCCAAAGTTGTGATCCCTTGGAGGCCTCCTGGTCCTGGAAGGGTGTAAATCAATGTTGATGCTTATGTTGGGGGCGGCCTTTCTGTGTGGGCTATGGCTGTCAAGAACTAATTTGGAAATTTGGTCTTCTTTGCCTTTTGGTGGGGGGAGGAATGCTTCCCTCAGCTTGCCGAATGTAAGGCTCTTGTCTGAGCAGCTAGGATTGCGGTGAATTTTGGCTGGATAGACGTGGATTGGAAGTCGAATGCTGAACTTACCATTAAGCATGTAATTGATGAAGCCAATCCTGGTGGATGGGAATCCATGAATGAAATTCTATTTCTCCACCATTTCTGTAGAGACTTCAAAGGTTGGTATTTCGAATGGGTTCCTCGAACAACAAATTTATGCGTATATGCGTCTACTAAATGGGGCTCATTTTCATAACTGTAACATCGAAATCTTTGATCATTTTGCTGTTTATTTACCTTCCTTTGTTTTGGACTGTATCTCTACTGAGAGAGCCATTTTTCTATGTGTTTTGTAAGCTGTTTGCAGCTCTTTTTGTGCTTTTATGAAGCATTTATTTTAACCAAAAAAAAAAAGAGTTATCCTTTATGTTTCGTTTTTTGGGAGTATTAGTCTTTTATTTAAATAAAATTAGCACTGTTGTTAAGTCCCAAAACATTTATTCCGTTTGAAATCCGTTAAAGCCTCCACGTGACCTGCACGTGCAAGGGGCAATTTATGTCCTTTTAAAAATTAAGCCCTTTCGGCATTGTTCTTCCCACTCCAATTGCAGAAGGCCTGAAAGTGAAATCACGCCCGAATTTCGCCTAATTCCTGACGCCTCTCTCTCACTCTCGCGGCTCTAATCTCTCACCTCTCTGAAGATCAAGGTAGATCAAGTGTATGCGGATGTCTCTGTTCTTTCTTTACATAATAAAAAAGTAAACAATGAATTTTAGCATCTGAAACAAGAGAGTGACAGAGGCGCGAACAATTTTCTGAGCTCTCTGCGTTCTCCGTATGCAAACGGTAGAGCGAAAAACAGCGCCTAAGGGGCTTAATTTTGAAAAAAGACATAATTGCCCCTCGGTCACGTTGAAAGCTTTAACAGATTTCAAATGGAATAGATATTTGGGTTAACAGTGCTAATTTACCTGAGGACTTACAGTATTGTCATAAATGAAACATAAAGGCTAACTTAAAAAAGATCTCAAAGCTACGGAAAAGCTTTATAAATATATATATATATATATATTTTTTTTTTTTGGTAAGAAAAAGCTTTATAAATATATATATGTGTGTATATAAGTAGCTTAAAATTTAAAAATTTAAAGCAAAACTATTGGAGTAACATTCGTACATTATAAACAATTATTAATCTATAATATAATAATATTATAAAAAATATAAAAAATAATATTTATTCAAACACAAAATAATAAATATTTTTAAACTTTTAAATTTTCCGTGCTGCCGTATTGGCTCCTCCTCTTTATGCGTATATACTGAACTATATTCTTTAAAGAGCTGCACCAAACATTTTGACGTAAATAGATCATGAATTTACAAAATTTTAAAGTTAATTTGATAACAAATTAGCCAAAAATATTTTATAATTGTTTAATATTTTCATGCGTTGGTACAACAAGACAATATATTTTGTATTGATATATTATAAATATCATATTTTCGGTATAAACAAAATTCCAACTGCCTGAAATAAAACATATACATACATTTTATTAAATTTAAAGAATCAAAAATTTTAACATATATAAAAATTTGACTACTCATTTATGCTCGGTTTGGAGTAATAGACTGCATTAGGTTAGACATTAATATTTAATTTAAGTTTGATTATCTAATTTTATTTATTCAAATTGAATTACCACTTTTAAATCAAGCTTAAGGAAAGTAAATTATTTTTTCATTTATATTATTTTTAACATTCAAATTCACATGTAGAACTTATTTTAAGTTTTTATATGTGTTTTTTTATTTTTATGGATGAAGTTAATTGTAAAGCTAATTTTGAATATAAGACAACAAATACTTTTTTTTATATAAATGTAATATGTTTTATCTTGTTTCATGTAAACTTTTAGAATAAATGGTAAATTTATATCCAAATCTATATTATTTAAGTGGATGACCGAAAATTGTGTGTGTGGGTCTAATCTACCGTCTCGCCAAACATATAATTAAAAAAATGTTGTTTAGACCCCAGAAAATAAAAAAATAATAAATTTAACATTGCTTGACCACGTTGTCAATAAAATAAAACCTGCATATGGTACACGCGGAAGTTAAAATAATTTGCAATCTATGACGAATTTAATGTTTTGAGACAAGATCCTATTTTCTTGGTTCTCATATATAGGGATGTGAAGAAACATTAAATAAATAAATATACATATATTGAAATTTTTTTTTTTATATTGAAAATTAGTAACTTAATTATAATGATATGAATATATATGAATATTGATGCTCCTGGTAACGTCCTTTTAAAAGAAGCATGATTATTTTAACCAAAAAAAAAAAGCATGATTAATGTCACACTCAGAAGCTGCCAATTGGGATCGAAAAAAAAAATGACAATTTGAGGCTATAACTGTCCCCGTTGAGGGCCAAAAAAGTGTACAAATTTAATCTTGTCGTTGATAAGTGTTTGAAGTTAAGATGACTGATGTCTCATGCATATGAGACGTACAGTGTAGCTAATGGCAAAGCATAATTTCTCAAGTAAAATGTGTATTAAAAACAAAATGCCAGATGATATAATATGTTCTAAATTAAAAGCGTAATTACAGCTCCATATAGAGATCTCCTTCTTTAAATTATGTATTAATTATTAATATAGATAAATATAAAAAAATATAAAAATTTATTTTTTATTCGTTTAAACTTTTAAAAAACAAAATAATTCAATATGGTATAAAAATCAAAAAATCACAGTCACACGTTTAAAATTCAACAAATTATACTTAATTAAATAAATAAATAAATATATACATATTCAAAATGAATTTAAAAAAAAAACTAAAAATCCACATTTATGTACTAAAACTGATTTAAATGAGAAAGAGAATAACAAAAATAAATATAAAAAATATGATGATTAATTTTTTTATTTTATTTTTAAAAAATAAATGATAATTTGTAAAAAGATCGGTATCGCACACATGTCAATGAGCTCATGAAACTATGATGATCAGTATGATCGAATTGTCAATTCAGTGGACAGTTGTTGACAAAATTGTTTATTCGAATGGTCGTTCTCACTTTTGTATAGCTGGATGGAATCTCAAAAAACGCGAGCTTAATTAACTACTTTTATCAATGCCCATTTGGCATATAATATTATGTGTACAATTTTCAAACGTGCTCAATTTCTCACATTTGTAAAAAGATAGCTGAGTATTTGGCTAACATTAGTTATAGCTATATATAGTCCCATTTTATAGCTTGCTATCCATCAGAAATAGTACAACATATAACTATTCATCAAAAAAAAATAGTACAACATATAACTAATATGGCATCCCAATTAGGGTCAGTAGTGGTTTTAGGGCTCCTGCTAGTTGTTGGGTGTGCGGCGACGAGTAGTGTGGGTCAATCGAGCAGTACCACACCTACTCATTTTGACGTTACTTCTCTTAATCGCAGCAGTTTCCCAGTGGGTTTCACATTCGGCACAGCATCTTCTTCGTACCAGGTAATTTTGTCTAAATTTACCAATGTGTCGTGCTATATCGTTTATGTATTTTATATTTATATTAATTTTTTATTTATTTTAAATTTAATTTTGTTAAGTATTTATGTTGAAATATATAAATTTAAATATAATAATTTCATGTTAATGTGTCATACTGAAATTTACTAATTATACCCCACCCTCTTTTAAGGATTTGTAGAACCCTATTCATTGATTCTCACTATCGTCGTTATTGGGATGTATATTTATTTACTAACCAATTAGCCAGCTGGCTTATTTCCCAAAAAGGCCAATAGGCTTCTGCTAAGTGCATGTTCACTTTCCAAATTTACATTTATATAGGTTTTCAGTACTTTTAAATACTCAAAAGTTAAAACCATTTAATTGCATCCATTTACTAGTTGAGAAATAGTAATATTTGAAGGCTTTACTTTTCGCATTTTTGGTTTTATGTCTAAATTATATGTTAATTAGGCTTTAATTGGGTTTTTTTATTTATTGCAATATTCTTATTTTAATGTCAACAATGCATTATTTTCAGTATGAAGGCGCCGCAAGACAAGGTGGTAAAGGACTAAGCATTTGGGATACATTCACTCACAAATATCCAGGTCTTTTCAAGTGCAATGCAGTAGTACTTATAATCTTGTTTTTTATAAATCTTTTTCATTTGGCATGAAACAAGCAATGGCAGAGTCGGACAATATAAGCTAGGCGATATTATACAATGTAAACTTAAGTTGTCTTATATTTCAATTCTTTAACATGTGCTTCATCATTATTATTATTTTTTTAAATATTATCATTTTTAGTTATCGGTAGCAGATTAGCGGTCTTCCATTTTTTAGGAATTTAAGAAACATCCAAAAAAAAAAATGGTAACCGGTGAGACCGAGATGGCTTAATTAATTTCCATGTATTACATTGTGTTTCTCTGTTTATTTTAAAACCGAGTTGGGCAGGGAAATTCATTTTTCCCATGTTAATATATATAAAAATATATCTAATATTTAAAAAAAATATAAGTATATATATAAATATATTTAGTTTCAGATGAGAATAACACTAATATTTTAAAATCAAGTTTAAATCGTCTCTTGACCTAAGACTACATAAATTTAAGGAAATAAAATGTGGATCATCATCTATTTCATATTTTATCTCTAATATTTTCTCTCACATGTAGGTCCGTTTGTGTTTTTATATGTGCATTTTCGGTCTGGTATATTTTGGACTCATTTGGGTCATCACACATATTTTTATTTTTGAGTGGAGCTATTCAGTTTTGTACCTATGACTACTAAGTATTTCTGCTTTAATACCATATTGAATCACCATTGATCCTAAAATCTTAAGCTGATAGAATGTGAATGATCATCTCTTTTATATTTTATCTCTAATAATAAAGTATGCTAATACAATTGAATTAGTACGTTTTAGCTAACTTACCTTTTAAAACAATACTATTTCATATCTTTTGAATATTTTGAACTTTTTTGTTATGGGCAAACCGCAGAGAAGATCAAGGACAGAAGCAATGGAGATATAGCTGTTGATGAATATCACCGCTATAAGGTACATATAAGATCAATATTGATAAACATGTCGGTACATATATATTTTGGAGGCTGAATACATTTACTACTTAATCAAAAACAATGAAAATTACATTTTATCTCATGCATGTGGTTTCTTCCAATATATTTGCAGGAAGATGTGGGTATAATGAAGGAAATGAATTTAGACGCTTATAGATTCTCTATCTCATGGCCTAGATTGTTGCCAAGTAAGTTACATCATATTCATCCATTCACCTTTACTAATTATTTCAGTTTTTGCTATCCTAGTTCATTTTACACCGATCGTTCAGAGGGCTTGGATGAACGCTATTTTTTTTTTTCCTAATCCATATATGCATATGATTGTCTTATTTTGGCTATTTTTTTTTTTTTTTTAAATTTTTAGAGGGAAAGCTTAGTGGAGGAGTGAACCAGATAGGAATCAACTATTACAACAACCTTATCAATGAACTTTTAGCCAAGGGTATGGTACTTTTGATCTATATTATAATGCAATACATATTATATAATATATATATATATATAGAAATTGAAATTGGTGTAATTAAAATTAAATTAATGATCGAGTATATTATTGAGAATGGATATAGGTTTGACGCCCTATGTGACATTATTTCATTGGGATCTTCCCCAAGCTTTAGAAGATGAGTATGGCGGTTTTTTAAGCCCTCTAATTGTGTAAGTGGCAAAAGATTATTAAATATGTATATGTGTTTTGAATTAATTAATTATGATATGAATTTGTGGGTAATTTACAAAAATATATAACTGCAGGGAAGATTTTAAAGATTATGCAGAACTTTGTTTCAAAGAATTCGGAGACCGAGTGAAGCACTGGATCACATTAAACGAGCCATGGTCGTTCAGCAGTACGGGGTATGCAGCGGGGATATTTGCACCGGGTCGATGCTCCGATTGGCAACAGCTGAATTGCACCGGAGGGGATTCAGGGACTGAGCCGTACTGGGTGGGACACCACCTGATTCTTGCTCATGCAGCCGCTGTGAAGGTGTACAAGCACAAGTACCAGGCTTCTCAAAAGGGTGTCATTGGGATCACACTTGTTTCCTTTTGGTTCATTCCATATTCCCAACGGGAAAACGATCAAAAGGCTGCGCAACGAGCCCTTGATTTCATGCTTGGATGGTAATTTATTAATCTTTTAAACTTACTATATCTTTTTATTTATTAACTCACAAATTAATATATATGTATATATTTAATGCATTCAGGTTTTTGAATCCCTTGACATTCGGTGAGTATCCACATAGCATGAGGGTATATGTTGGAAAGCGACTACCCAAATTCAAGCCAGAGGAAGTAAAGCTCGTAAAAGGCTCGTTTGACTTTCTGGGTTTGAACTACTACACTTCTTTCTATGCACTCGACCAACCTCGGAATCAAATTACAGACGAGCATTACAGTTTTACCACTGACCCTCAAGTTTTACAAACCCGTATGTCCACACGATCACAATTTATCATCACTCTCTAAACTGCTAAACTACTATTTAATATATAGATATATAATATTTTATATACATATACTTTGGATTTTATATATAAAAGGAAAATACTAGCATCCACATTGTCAGTAAAATTAAATCTGTTTTTAGTGTTGAATTCAAAAACTGCTATCGTTCATAAATAATCTGTTAATATCGACGAAACTGTTATTACAAATATATTTTTAATACGAAATTTATGTTTGGCTATTGCCAGAATATATAACAAATATCTATATATAAATATGTGTATTAGGTGGTACTAACACAAATTACTTGACCAAATTGTAATGGCAGCTGTGCGAGACGGGGTCCCTATTGGCCCAAAGGTACGTTCGTATCAATATTAATTGGTTGGACAAATTATAACGTAAGATATATATTGTAAATGTTAGTTAAATTTTAAAATACATGACGGATGAAAAGCTGCTTTTGTAGAGTACTCATTTTCAAATATCCGATTTTTATAGTTATTACTAATGGAGTTCCACTAATATTACTCCAATAATTAATTTGGTTGAATACTTAAATGATTTTGCAGAATGGTTCGGATTGGATCTTCGTTTATCCAAGAGGAATTTATGACCTTTTGCTGTACGTAAAGAAGAATTATCATAATCCAATAATTTATATCACGGAGAATGGTAACGAATGAATTTAATTATAATCTTAAGATTAAATTTCATCATTAATTATATTATCCAAAATTTGTTAACTGATGCTTGCATGGATGGACTTAATTTTACATAAATTATATAGGCATTGATGAGATAAATAACTCCACAATGCCACTTGCGCAAGCCCTAAGTGACGTCCCAAGAATTAGCTATCACCAAGGCCATCTTTCATTCCTGCTTAAAGCGATCAAGTAAGTGCATGCGTGTTCAACTAAAGTATTAATGAATTAGCTAGATTTTTAATTAACGTTAATTATTTTTCAGAGTGAGTACCCTTAATTAATTAATTAATTAATGGAGCTCCGATCTCTTTAATTTGGTGCAGGCATGGTGGCGTGAAAGTGAAGGGATATTTTGCATGGTCATTGTTGGACAATTTTGAATGGCATTCGGGTTATACCGTTCGATTTGGCATCAACTATGTGGATTACAAACATAGGCTGAAAAGATACCCTAAACTATCTGCCCACTGGTTCAAGGCCTTTCTGAAAAAATAATAAATTAATAATAATGGATCCATAACCACGCTCTTCAATAATCCTTCTTTTCTTTCATGTAGCTCTCCGAATAATCCTTGTTCCGCAAGATTAGATAAATTTAAGTATTTGGGTTTTGTTTTTTGTTTTAATGTATCCGCTAAATAAGTTCTTGTTGAGCGACTACTTAATTAAATAATGTTCCGTCTGGATTCGAATAATCTGCCCTTGTTTCTTTTATCCATGTTTTTATTAATTCCTTCTTTTTAGGCACTTGAAATCAATTTCGTAACGTGGTTTATAAATTATATGTAGAAGAAATTCGTTTTTTCAATTGAAATTTGAAAAAGTCCATTGATGAGACAAGTGGATAGTTTTTTTTTTTGTTGGTAAAATGACAAGTAGATAGTTAAGCTTGCAATATCCCTGTGTATGTATACCTACTTTATTTATAGAAAACACACGTACAAAAAAGGATAAGAACAACAATAAAATTCAAAAATGGTAGTAATTACATGTTAATTTTCATAACTTAATTATCAAACTAATTTTCTATTTTTGTACAAATTAATAAATAAAAAATACAAATTTATTTATTCATCCTACCATTCAAAAACCAAACCAAGCTGGGGCTAAATAATTAAGGATGCATTTGGTAGTGAGTCTTTGTTAAATTATTATTGATTTTAAAAATTTAAGCTTTTAATGAGAAATGATAATTCAATTTGATATTAAAACCTAAAGCCTTGAAATTCTAAATTTCAAACTCAACATCTCTATCAAAAAAAAGAAAAAAAAAAACACATATATAATCTCAAATGAATCTAAAAAACATAGACATATATGTTAATATAAATATTTATAAAAAAATAAATATTTTAAATTTTCAAAAATAAAAATAGCTCCCCAAGCACTTCAAAAAGGATAAAAACACTTTTTATGACGAAAGACATACATGAAGATTATGATAATTCAATAGTTCACGAAAAACGTTCGTCACGTGATCACAACTTAATCGTCACGAGTATTGGGTGATATGACGCATCGACCAAGTGCAGTGGATTTTGGCATAACGAAAGGAAGCCGCATATATATATATAGCCGGAAAATAAAAAGAGAGACTAACAATATTATTCGATCATCTCTCTACGTACTTTTCATTTATAGCAGTAGTACTATAACACATTGTATCTCCAAAAGTCCAAAGTTCACGTGGAGATTAATTTAATTTGAAAACGTGTCGCTGTTATTAATTAAATAAGAACATCAAATTAAATACCAAACATTTTCAATTCCTAAAATTGATTTTTAGATAATCATTTCAGTGCGTGCTTTTTAAGACCAATTTTTATTTTTGGTCAATTTTTGCTTGGCTAGTTTTTCTATATGGTATTTTTACTGTTATATAGACATATATCATCATATCTTGATTCGTAATGAATTTCGGTCATATTGGTTCATAGATAAGAAAGCAAAATGAGAATTGAGTTGTTATAGATCATGTAATTAACAAAAATCCCTATAGGTATTGAAAAAAAAAAAAAAACAAACGAAAAGTCAAAAGTGTGAAATCTAGAAAAAGGGAAACCTTTGACAATATTGTCTATGTGTTTTTCCATGTATATCTCTTTTTGATATTATCCTCTCATTTAATTTTTTAAATTAATTAATGCCTATATTTCGCCTATATAAAGAGAAACTAATTGTATGCAGGCATGTAAAGAGAGTAACTAGAAAATTAACCAAAAGTAGCTATGTCAATGGCATTAATCCAAGGTTCATTCGTTTTAGGCCTAGTTCTCGTGCTTGTTGGCAGCTCTGTAATGTCGAGCAGCGTAGCTAATTTCGACGTTTCGTCCTTGAATCGGAGCAGTTTCCCGAAGGGTTTCATATTCGGCACAGCTTCTTCAGCTTACCAGGTCTGTTCCTAGTGCATAGTGTTCTTTTCAATGCTTTAATTGATAATTTGCTTTTTGGGATTCTTAATTTCTCAATTGGTGTTGATGCTGGTGGTGTGTAATTTTCAGTATGAAGGCGCTGCAAGAGAAGGTGGTAGAGGAGCAAGCATTTGGGATACTTACTCTCACAATTTTCCAGGTATCTGTTTTCCTCTTTAAGTAATATTAAACCTCTCATCAGTTTCAAATAAATATATGTATGTACACACCTTATGCACTAGTCTAAAAGCTTGATTTATCTGATCGATTTATTAGTTCAATATGAATATATATAGGATCAAAGGATCAATTTTCCTTGTCTTTTAATTTATTTGCTATTTTCATTTGGCGTACGTAATTGCCACCCTCCCCAAACAATGCTTTTATGTTCCTCCATTTCGTCAATATCAATAAAGGAGTCTAGCCAAAGTATAATTTCAATAAAAGGCTTACTTTTTATATTATGATTTTTTGAAGAAATCCTAGCAGAGAAATTTACATTGAATGTTCAAATAGGATAGCTTCGAGTCCAATTTGTGGTGTGCAAGGCAAAGGTCTTCTTAATTGTTTGGAAGCAGTTATCCCAAGATCAGTACTTTTACGACTTTACTAGCTTTCTTTTGTTTTTTTTAAAGACTTTAAAGTAAATAGTGAGTAATAGTACAAGGACCCACCCCACCGACGTCAAAAAGTTATAGTACACGAAAACAAATTATCAAAAATTTAAACTAATAAAATATAAATTATTGTTTCAAAAAATAAAATAAAAGTCATATACATATGTATATATATATCGTCATAACAATAAATAAATAAAAAGACTTCAAAGGAAATTAAATGATGCTCTATCCCAAACTGGACCTTACTCTCTTTGCCAAAAACGTGCCTTTTGCTTACCAAGGTGTGAGTGAGTAATGCCTATTATAATTTGTGCGGCTTTGCCATCTAATTATTTCACACAATATTTGTTCAAAAACTATTATGATCATATTTCTTTATGAGAAGAAGAATTATGAAAAGAAAATACCATATATCTCTGTAGGACCTACATATCTATGAGCAATTTATTTGGTTACTTTATGGGTTCACTTACTCTATATGGTTTTTAATTTAAAAAATAAAATAAAAAAGACATCAAATGCAACCAATTAACAATAACTATATTACCATGGACTATACGACTGAGATTTAATCACAAAACTCAATGTATAATGTGTGAGGGATCTATATAAAGAATTTCATTATTTTAGCCAAATTATTTAAAAAATTAATGTTTCTTAACATTTTGAGTTTGATTTATTGTATGGTGAATTGCAGGAAAGATAAAGGACGGCAGCAATGGAGATGTGGCTGTTGATGCATACCATCGCTATAAGGTACGTACAAAGACATATATTTAAAAAAAAATTAAAAAAACAATAACAATACATATTACTCTTCATTTAATGACCTATATATTTATTTTTTTTAAAAATAAATAAATAAATAAGCACTTGGACGAATAGATATGGTGTATAAAACCATGCATTTTCAATCAATTCAATGAAAAGAAAAACTTGTTACTAGTGCTTTTACTAATATATTTACGTTGTCAATGTAGGAAGATGTGGGGATTATGAAGGAAATGAATTTGGATGCCTATAGATTCTCTATCTCATGGTCTAGATTGTTGCCAAGTAAGTATTTCCTGACCATTTAATCCATATCTTTGCTGTCTTCCATTATAGAAGACCCATTATGCATGCATGCGTTATAATATACAAGACCTTTTGCGTGGGCCCAATAAATGGAGTCAATTTTTTTTTTTTTTTTTTATGAATAAAACATTGCATTAAGTCAACTATTCTTTTGAATTTCCATAATATATATATGTATATATATTCTTTTGGATTTATATCTATATATACTTGTTTCTATTTTTCGCTGAATCTCTATTTCTGTTACTGGTTAATATGGTTCATTCTTTTTTTATTACTATTTTGGTTCGGTTTTCAGATGGAAAACTCAGTGGGGGAGTGAATAAAGAAGGAATTCAGTATTACAACAACCTCATCAATGAACTCCTGGCCAAGGGTATGTAGTATGTACTTAATTAATCTTATAATTTTAAATCCAATAAATTAATGTATATTGCAGATAATTAGTTAGATCATTAATATTATTAATTAAATATTGTAGGGTTGAAGCCGTTTGTGACATTATTTCACTGGGACCTTCCCCAAACTTTAGAAGACGAGTATGGTGGTTTTTTAAGCCCTGACATTGTGTAAGTGGCAAATTATCTTTTACTCCAAATTTGATGCCCACTTTTAATATATATATATATATATATATGGATTTAAATTAATTATTATTATTGGCGATGCGTTTTAATTTGACGTATGTGGAATAAATACAGGAGCGATTTTAGAGACTATGCAGAGATTTGCTTTAGAGAATTTGGAGACAGAGTGAAGCACTGGATCACATTAAATGAGCCGTGGTCGTACAGCAATGGTGGTTATTCAGTAGGGACTTTGGCTCCGTTCCGATGCTCGGAATGGCAAAAACTAAATTGCACTGGTGGGGATTCAGGGTCTGAGCCTTATTTGGCCACCCACTATCAACTTCTTGCTCATGCAGCTGCTGTCAAGCTGTACAAGGACGAGTTTCAGGTCTCACCCAAATTCTCAAATTTTCTAATATATATATATATAGTCAGACTATTATATATTGATTTTGTTAATATGGATTATGTCACCTACTATTTAGAGAATAACAATTTATTATAGCCGTTCGATATGTATAATTAAAGCCATTGAATGTGCAATTATGTGCATAAGAAAGCTATAATATACTGTCATTTTCTGAATTAAGAGCTACATCGTCTACAATAACAATTCTGAATCAAATATATATATATGTTATGTCCCTGTTTATAAATTTCTTATGAAAGTTTTACCATATTAAAACTGTAACAATACATATGCAAATTGATATAAAATTAAATCAATTAACTACATGCATATATAATATATCTGTATATGTGCATGTAGGCATCTCAAAAGGGTAAGATTGGGATAACTCTGTTATCATCTTGGATGGTTCCGTTTTCGGATGCAAAGCACAACCAATATGCTGCACTTCGAGCCCTTGACTTCATGTATGGATGGTACGTACGTAAGATTAATATAATAATTAAGATGGTAATTACTTCTATAGTTAAGTAGTAATTTGAATATACTATATATATTATTATCAAATTAAATTGGTTGTGATTAATTAATTAGGTACATGGATCCATTGACAAACGGAGACTATCCACATAGCATGCGATCGTTTGTAGGAGAGCGATTACCCAAATTCACCAAACAAGAATCGGATCTTGTAAAAGGGTCATTTGACTTTCTGGGACTCAACTACTACACTTCTAACTACGCACACTATTCGCCTCATCCTAATAACGCTGGTGGAAAAGGAAGCTATACAACCGACGCTCTCGTTAATCAAACCAGTAAATATCATATTCTAATAACATTTATACATATTATCTTCTATATTAAAGTAATTAAACTATACGTACCTTTCATTATATGATCTAGTGCAATTTATTCACCAAATTTTTATTTGTGATGGCAGCCGAGCGAAATGGGATCCCAATTGGCGCAAAGGTATTTATTTAATAATATATATAAAGAGAGAGTTTTAATAGGGTGAGAATTTTATAAACTACTTATGGAGAGGGATATGCCATGTAAGATGCCAAATATGATTTTTTTTTTCAAATCACCTTTTAAAAGAGTTGAATCGACAATAAGCAATAATATATATAAGTTATATTTAAAAAAAATTAAATGATGTGTCATAATTTGGATGATGTGGATTGTCTCATAAAAACCACATTGGTGTCTCTCTCCATAAGTCACTTACAACGATCCTTACTCTAACAAATCCCTATATATATTTCAATCTTTTATATATATATATATATATATATATTTAGTTTTGATATGAGAAGAACATAGTTGTTGATCATCTCATGTTAGACACGTACTAATGTAACAATTATTAAAAGTACTACTTACCCAGTTAAGATTTTAATTTTCAATCATTAATTGAGATGACACTTTTAACATTTATACGTCATTATATTTTTTTTATATTAAGAACATACATGTTTTCAACATATCATTACTATATATGTATATATATAAATATATACACATATATACTCATAAATTTAGCTAGCTAGGTAGCTACTCTAGTTAATTATAAATTAGCTGATCTATTTGATTTTGACAATGTGATTTTACAGTCTGCTTCAGATTGGCTATACATCTATCCAAGAGGATTTTATGATCTTTTGGTCTACACAAAGACAAAGTATAACAATCCATTAATTTACATTACAGAGAATGGTAATCTATCTTATTAAGAAATTCTATATATCATTATTGTCAAATAATTTTTTTAAATAATGTTAAAAATGTACATAGAGGGAAATGAACGTTAACTGAGATAATTCCATTAATTGTATTGTAGGCATGGATGAGCACAATGACCCCACATTATCACTTGAGCAAGCCCTAATTGACAACCAAAGGATTGACTTTTACCATCGCCATCTTTATCATCTTCACAAAGCGATCAAGTAAGTTATATAGCAAACACGCAAATTAATTAAATTAACCTTAATTGTTAATCTTTGTGTTAATTAGCAGTGCAGAATTAATTAGAGGTGATCCTTAATTAATTTGTTTGGGTGCAGGGATGGAGTGAATGTGAAGGGATATTTTGCATGGTCATTGTTGGACAATTATGAATGGGGAATGGGTTACACCGTTCGATTTGGTATCAACTATGTGGATTATAAAGATGGCTTGAAAAGATACCCAAAAAGTTCTGCCCATTGGTTTAAGGCTTTCCTCCAAAGATCATAGAACATATATGATATATGCATTTGGCTGATACTATCTTTTAAATCTATAATTAAGTTCTTTCCTTTCTAATTAATTCTCTCATTCTGTATACTATATATAAGCATTATTCTTATATTATTGTTTATGTAAACTCTTAAATATATACTTAATTATTTGAGTATTAATAAATAAACAAATGCCTCATTCATTAATTTTGGACAACAAAGCTCTCTTTTTGCTAAAATCTTATCTATAGAAAAAGAGAGATTTGAAATATATAATATTTAGGAATCACCAGCTTACATCGAAATCCTGGTTTAAGATATGGACAAATATTTAAGAAAATATATCTCGTAGATCCAAACATTTTAGAAATTCTTACGGTGTTACCAATTAATCTAGCGTGTGGAGTTAATTTTATATTTAATTTGTTTGGTTTTAATTAATTTTGATATGATTGTGCGGAGGCTTGAAAGTTTTCTTCTATATATATTCTGACTATCACAACCAAAACAAATTAACTAACCAAGCGGAAGCTAATTAAGCAATCATAAACGTGATTTATCTACGTACAATTCTCGAAAATCTTTACAAAAGAAGAAAAAAATTTGTTCTTAGCCACAAAAATATCCAGCCATTATTGTAAAATCGTTACCCCAAGTAATTGGTTTATGATAAATGAATTCTTGCTAGATAAACTATTACTTGTAGAGTGCATTTTAGAACTTTCAACTTTTAAAATTTTATAATTTAGGCCTTTACCTTTTTAACTGGGCAATTTAGTTTCTTGATTTTTCATTTTATTGTAATTTGGACTTTATTTGACTTTTTGACTACAAAATTTAAGTACTTTTTTATGTGACCGATGTTATACTGTATCAATATTTAAATTTAAAAGATATATAAGTGTAAAATACTAAATAAAAAATTACCCTTATAAAAGTCTATAAAAATATTAAAATTTAAAATTCCTTAATATTTTCCATAATAATAAATTCAGTGAATTAATATTAATTATTTTTAGTATTTTTTTAAGAGAGTAGTATTTTCCAATTTATTCTTTGAAGAAAATATTATTTTTCATATTTTTGTGAAATATTATTTTAATTTGGTGAAGAAATTATTATTTAAATTCTCTTTTGCAGAAAATATTATTTTTATTTTTAGAACAAAATATTATTTTTAATATTTCTGAATAAAATACTAATTTAATATTTTTTTGAACAAAATATTTTTTTTTTATATTTATTTTAAACAAAATATCATTTTTAGTGTTTAGATAATAAAACAAATTAGATTAAATTATTCAAAAAATAGTATAGTTTCTATTCTTAAAGGGTATTCTTTTTTTTTTTTCAAATTAAAATAATTTTTAGGATTTAATTGGTATGAAAATGCAATGTTTAATCATAGTTCTTGGGTTTATTTGTAATTTTAATAGTTTAAAAACGATTCTTTGTAAGTGCCAAGTAGTTGAAGATGGTTTTGTGTAATTTACCTCAATATAAATTTCTCTGTTTTTAAATAAAACAATTTACTCACTAAAATAATTATCAGCTTTCTTCTTTTTCTTCTTCTTCTTTTTAAAATAAAAAGCTAGCAAATGATGATAAGAGATTGAAATGAAAGACATAATTAAATTTTTCCAAAGTTTTCAATTTATTTATTTATTCCTTTTTTTGTTGAATTCCAAGGTTTTCAAATTGGTTTTCAATTTATGAGGTCCCATGACAGAGCCTAGTACTTGACTGCATTGAAGAATTGGATGCATTTCAATTTCATACGTAATATATTTAACTACTTACATTAAATTCATAACATGTATAGGAATTGAATAATTACCAAAAAAATGTATAGGAATTGAATACGTACTTCAATTTTATCTGTTTCTATTATTAATGTTTTATAGGGGTGAACCTCCATTAATTAATCGGACGACTTACCATTGATGATTTTTTGCATATGACATCAATTACATTTATAGTATGCCAATATTATACATGGATAATGCCAAATTCCGTGTGAAATTTGGTATTGCATTTTGTATTTGCATGCCGAATTTTAGCATTTATATTATACGATATTTTTTTGGTAAAGCATTTATATTATAGGATATGTGTGTGAGTATGACATTTTAATTTGAACATAAATAACAATATCTTAATTAGTTAATGATATAAAAAGTGTTGAGGTACAAAATCTTAAAATTTGTTGTATAGTTAAATTTGAACAATATCAATTTCTATAGCATGCACATAGAAAACAATTCATGGTGATGCATTTATGCTGATCAAATTGTCTGTCTCTTTCACGTAATGGAACAATGCAATAATCTATTGTAGCCGTCTGATGCATATAATCAAGCACATTGAATGTACGATTATGTGCATCAAACGGCTACAGTAGACTATCGTTCTCTAAATAGTAAATTACATAATCTATAGTAACAATTCTGTATATATATATATATATATATACACACACATAATTTTCATATGCCTATGTAGGGTGCATCGGATTGACTGCGTGTTTATCCGAGAGAAATTCGTGATATTTTGCTCTATATAAAAACTAAGTATCAAAATGCTCCCATTTACATTACCGAGAATGGTATTAATATTTTTTATCTCATAATATATAGTTAATTAGCCTTCCATAATTGGATTTAAATCGACGATGAAAAATAATGACTGCTACAGTATTATATCTAATATATTATACGTACATTATATATTTACATGTATACATACGCATCCTTTAACCAAAAAAAATGTATACATAGGCATCGATGAGTTGAATGATG
This sequence comes from Ochetophila trinervis, assembly GCA_003254975.1. Lineage (NCBI taxonomy): Eukaryota > Viridiplantae > Streptophyta > Magnoliopsida > Rosales > Rhamnaceae > Ochetophila > Ochetophila trinervis. The sequence continues at coordinate 53,294 of QANX01005100.1, read as the reverse complement.
CCAAAAAACATTCAAAGAAGCCCTCCTCGACAATCAGAGAATTGATTACCACCGTCGCCATCTTTACTACCTTAAGAAAGCCATTAAGTAAGTTTTGACTTGACCTTTTTTTTTGGTAAACGTATTGAATTGGCTTAATTAAAAAAATAAGCATTATTAATTAGTTATATATTTAATGATAATTAATTAGGAAGCCATATTTTGGTGCAGGGATGGTGTGAATTTGAAGAGGTACTTTGCATGGTTATTGTTGGGTAATTTGAATGGAGTTCGGGTTACACGGTTCGGTTCGGCCTCAACTATGTGGATTACAAAGGTGGGCTGAAAAGATACCCAAAACTCTCAGCCCACTGGTTCAAATATTTCCTCCAAAAATAAATGGAAAATGTGTGAAATGAAAGTTATGCTGGGTAGCATGATACTTGTATTGTTTTCCTTTATTAATTAGTCTGAACTTTGTCTCCAACTACCTCTTTTACATGTGGTGGTAAACGGTTTTAGTAACAATAAGGCCTAATTGTTGTTGACCAATAATAATAATAATAATAAGGCCTATTTGAAGAAGATTGTACTATATATTTAAGCTGGTTAATTAAAGCTCAATCAATCTCATTAATTTAAGATGTTTATGTATATTTGTTATTTAGTTGGATCCTACTTATTCCGTGGTTGAAAAATTAAGTTTATTTTTCTTTGACCTGTAAGTGAATTTTCATATGAAAATGACATGTTGGTTGTATTCTTATAGATATATATGGTAGAGATAAACCATGGAAGCCAGAATCACACAATGGCATCCAAAAGCTCATTATTCTTCTTAAGTTTCCTCCTACTACTTCTTGCTTCTCTACTGAGAACCATAACATCTACTCATCATATTCATACATATTCCCTCAACCGGAGCAATTTTCCAGAAGGTTTCCTATTCGGGACAGCCTCATCAGCTTACCAAGTAAGCCAGTAAACTTTAATTTTTCCACATTGATTTATTAATTAATTTTGTCCATTTTTCAGATAATTAAAAAATTCTATATTTAATATATATATATATAGCTAAATTGGTCATGAACTCTCACAGAAAAAACTAGTGCTTTATTAACTTAAACTGATCACAAGATTGATACTATAATTAGTACGTGTTTAATTTTATTATAATAAATTATTATTTTTTTAACTTAATAAACATAAATTAATTAGTCAAAGCTTGGCTTAATTTGGGAGTTTAATTTCCAGTATGAAGGGGGTGCAAGAGAAGGCGGCAGAGGACCAAGCATATGGGATACTTTCACACACACATATCCAGGTATTTTTCTCATATTTTCTCCTTAACCTTAATTAATTTATCTTTCAATCTAGTCATGAGTTTCAATTGAAAGATTTTATTGGGGTTACTTAATAGGCTTTGATGAATGTTAATATTGAGTTAGTTTCTTAGCCCCCAAAAAAAAGAACTATTAAGTTTGCTAGTCACGGGCTAAGGGACCGTTTATTTCAAATTTCAATAACTGACATTTCTGGTGTGGGGCGTTGGGATGCTGGAGTAATTGAGATATGTTGTCGTTTTCAGAGTATTTTTTTTTTTTTGTTGAATAAAAAAAATTGGAGGGATATAAATTAATGTATCATTTGCAATTCCCAGTAGTAGTAGATTTATTCGCATTGACCAATCTGTCAGTCTACATTTCACTATTACGCTTAATTTATCATGATAAATTAAACTTCCAACCCAGACGATGAAAATACTCGAACTTTAATCCTCTTGGTTAAAGGTTGAGACATTTACCAATCTATCTAGCACTCATTGACCTTTTCAAAATAGTTCTATTTTAGCATGCACTCCATTACCTATTATTCTCAATATTAATCCTTCACCTTTTCATATGACTGTATATTAAGATTATGCTCAGATATATATGAAATTAAAATCTATTTGGGGAAAAATTAAAAAGAATATAAGGTGATATGTTATATTTTTAAAAACGAAAAGTTGAGGGTATTGAATTTTTTTTTTTTGCTACACTGTATTATTCATTGGTTGAATTGCAGATAGAATAAAGGATGGCAGTAATGGAGATGTCGCTATTGATGCGTATCATCGATTTAAGGTACAAAATATAGTATTTTCCCCAAACCTCTTGCCCATTAATTTTAAATTACTACCAAATTAATTAATTTTATACTAATGTGTTAAACATGTCATATGCACATGTACATAGGAAGAGGTGGGAATTATGAAGGAAATGAATCTGGATGCTTATAGATTCTCCATCTCATGGTCCAGATTGTTACCAAGTAAGTTTCATCATTTGCTTTTGTATATAATTAAGTATCTACCATTGGAAATACTGAACTGAACTGTTCTTACTTCTACATTAAAAAAAAATTAAAAATTAAAAAAAAATTCTTGGGCTTTTCATAATTTATGTTTGACGGTTTTCAGATGGAAAACTAAGCGGGGGTGTGAACAAGGAAGGAATCAAATACTATAATAATCTCATCAACGAACTCGTAGCCAAAGGTCATGATTGAATGAATCTATATAATTTTTGGTTTTATTTTTCTGCTTCCACTAAATCACATTTATTTTTTTTTTTTTCCAATTAATATATATTATGTTACATAAATAAATGTAGGTGTAGAGCCGTTTGTGACACTGTTTCACTGGGATCTTCCCCAAGCTTTAGAGAATGAGTATGGAGGCTTCTTAAGCTCTCGCATTGTGTAAGTGTCAAAGATAATTTATTTATAACTATATATACAAACAAATATATATATATATAATAATAATTAATAATTTGTAAATGATATATTGAACAGGAAGCATTATAGGGATTATGCAGAGGTTTGCTTCAGGGAATTTGGAGACAGGGTGAAACATTGGATCACTTTAAACGAGCCATGGTCGTTCAGCAATGGAGGGTATACAATTGGGACATTGGCACCAGGAAGATGTTCGCAGTGGCAAAATCTAAACTGCAATGGTGGGGATTCAGGGACTGAGCCTTATTTGGTGGCACACAACCAGCTTCTTGCTCATGCTGCTGCAGTCAAGCTTTACAAGGACAAGTTTCAGGTGTCTCTGCTCAAATTCATCTCCTCCTAATTACTCCTACCTAATTGATTTATACAGTATCAGAAAATCAAACAGATAGAATAAGATTATATCACACATTGAACATGTACATGTACAGGTTCATGTGCATGCCCTGCAGGCATCTCAAAAGGGGTTGATAGGGATAACGCTGATATCCCACTGGATGGTTCCATTTTCTAATGCAAAGCGCAATCAAGATGCTGCATTTCGAGCCCTTGATTTCATGTTTGGATGGTATGATAAGAAATTTTCTTAAATTTTCTTAATATTAATTAATTAGTTGTGCTGATCATTAAAGCGTTAATAATTGAAAACTTAATTTAGTAGTTGTTTCTGATAATTTTGAATTGCAGGTTTATGGAGCCGTTGACAAAGGGTGAATATCCTGCGAGTATGAGAAATCTTGTTGGAAAGAGACTGCCAAAGTTCACCAAAGAGGAATCCAAGCTTCTTAAAACCTCTTTCGACTTTCTGGGATTGAACTACTACACTGCTAATTATGCACGCTATGCTTCTCATTTTAGCAATGCAAATGGAAATGGAAGCTATACCACAGACACTAGGGTCAAACAATCATGTACATTTTCATCCATCTTATAATAATTAACTATATTGCCTTTTATTTTATTTATTCACTTCCATATATATATTTTTAATTATATTTTTATATAGTTTACTAACAAATTCTTGATCAAAAATTAAATTTGATGGCAGTGGACCGACGTGGAATCCCCATTGGCCCTAAGGTTTCTCTAGTATTAGAAATATTCAATGATTTCAGCAGTACATTCAAAAATTACTTGTTTATATATTTAACACCCTCCATTTGATTTATATATTATATAACAATGGTTTTGCAGGCTGCTTCAGATTGGCTCTATGTTTATCCAAGGGGATTTCTTGATCTTTTGCTCTACACAAAGACAAAGTATAACAATCCATTAATTTACATTACAGAAAATGGTAATCAATCTTACATATATGTATTAACTTCAAAAGTACAGGGGAACGACTGGTTTTGATAATATTACATATCTATTCTAGGCATCGATGAGTACAATGACCCCAAACTATCACTCAAGGAAGCCCTCAATGACTACCAAAGAATTGACTACTACCGTCAACACCTGTATTACCTGAAAGAAGCAATCGAGTATGTTCTTAAACAAAGTATTAACTATATATATTTACATTTTCCTATTTAGCATACATAATTATGGACAAACATTTCACTGAGCATGAGTGAATTTGAGGCTCATGTGTTTCGGTGCAGGAAAGGTGTGAATGTGAAGGGATACTTTGCATGGTCATTGCTGGACAATTTTGAGTGGAATCGGGGTTATACTGTTCGGTTTGGCATCAACTATGTGGATTACAAAAAAGGACTTAAAACGTACCCAAAACTCTCAGCCCACTGGTTTGCCAAGTTGCTCAAAAAATAAAGCTGTTATTTTTTGGTAAAAAAATAAAGCTGTTATTACATGATTAGAATTGGTCTCCATTTTGCTACTAGCAATGTTAATTTGTCCTATCAATAAGTTGAGAAAAGGACGATAAACTTAATAAATAACAGAGAAGGGTTTTTGTCCTTTCTTTTTTATGTATTATCTAAAGTAATTGTTCTCAAGACTGAAGGAAACGCCGGCCAATTAAATCTTTTTGCGTAAAAATAAATGATGTTATCTTTTAAAGTTATTATAAGTCATGTGAGAATCTGATCTAATACCATTAATTATTCGATTGATCCATAGAGCACATCTAAAGTTACAAAAAGTAAGTGCTTGTGGGTCAAGTTTCCTCAATGATCAAACATAAAGCAGCATGCTGGCCCACCTCTTCATTGTATATGACGTGGTTCTGCCAATAACAGCTTCAAGTTCATCTTTTTCCATTTATCATTAAATTTGGCTTCTTCTATCGCAGCATCCTATTCATGAATACAATTTCAATTAATTCTAAGTTAATGGCAAATCATGTTTGAATTGGTTCAAAGTTGTAATTAAATTCTGAACGAAACTTGAAACAGAGTTCTAAGTGCTAACATAACATCAACTGACCTGTGATACTGTTACTAGTCTTCTCGGCCCCTATGGAACATGAAACACATCCTACAAAAGCATAATTGAACATTTTTGTTTTAAATTATCACGGACTCTAATAATTGTTAATAACACTTAAAAAAGTACAAAAGAAATAATAATAGGCTTTAAGTTTTTTAATAGCAGAGCCAAAAAATTTAAAAATTTTAAATTTAAAACTCAAAATCTCCACCTAAAAATAAAAAACACGTTAAAAATATATCTCCCATCAATTTTCGGTTGAAATGATAATTAATCTATTTCGATAAGAAAACGTTAGACCTGAGTTGGTGGGAATAGTTCCATTTTTCCTCTCTTTTCATTATCTCAAACAGTGCGGCTAAAGACCAACACTAATATCGTGTAATCGCGGTCTGTCCTTTTCCATGTGTCTTTTCTCTTTCTCATGTAATTAGCCCTTTTATTTGCTTATTTTATTATTATTATTATTTATGTTCTTCTTTTAGTCCATTATATAAAGATGGAAAAACAGAAAACCCATATGACCAAAATCAAAATCAGTCATGGCATTGCAAGGTTCTCTCCTCCTTGGCCTACTACTACTTGTGGGTTCTGCTACACTCACAAGCAGTAGCACACAGAATATACCTTCTCAATATGAAACTGCTTCCCTCAACCGGACCAGCTTTCCCACAGGTTTCATATTCGGGACAGCTTCATCAGCTTACCAGGTACAGTTACCAAGGTGTTGTTTCTTTGTGATTGAACTTGTTAAGATTCTCTTTCAATGCTCTGTGACGCTAAAAAGTTTGACGTTTTGTGATTTCTTTGTGAGTTTTTCAGTATGAAGGAGCAGCAAGAGAAGGTGGTAGGGGACCAAGTATATGGGATACCTATTCTCAGAAACACCCAGGTTTGATTTTGTTTTTAGTTTTATTTTTTTTATTTTTTGTTTTTCCTAATTGAATGGTCAATTCAAAAAGATAGACTTGCTTGGATTTGTAATTATTGCCATTTTGTTTTCACGTGGGAGATGCTTTCTTTTACAAGTTTGGACATTTTTAGCACTTCACTGTATGCGAGTGCTAAAGCAAATAGCTATAAAGTTTGTGTACGAGAGAGAAATGAATCCAATCATTCAAAATGAGATTAGAAATAATAGCAAATATTTATTTTGCTGTTATTTGGGATGGATCACGTGGGTTAGCCAAGTGGGTTTTTCTTGAGATTTTCTTTTACTCTTTAATTGTCTTCGCCTCCCCCAATCAATTGTTGATGCTGTTACTGTAAATGGGTCGGAGGTAATTCAGGCTGCTTTCCTTGACTTTTCTCTCTTGGTGGGGGCTGGGTTTTTCTGTTTCTTGCTTTGTCTTTTGGAAACTGGAAGTGAAAAAGTTAATGGAGAAAGTTTTAGAGAAAATATTGGAACGCTTCTTAATTCCTCTGGCTCCTCAAAGAGGACTTACAATTATATTTAGGCTTGGACTGGTTATCCAATAAAAATCTCCACTAATTTCTTAGAAAATTTAACACTGCATAACTATGTCCCAATCCTTCTTAATTAAGAATGGCCTTTTTGACTCTGTCAAAGTTAATGGCAAGAAAAGGTGACCTAAATCTTGATCTTTTTTTTTTTTTTTTTTTTTNTTCTTTTTTTTTTTTTTTTTTTTTTCCATTTGGTTTGGTTTCATAATTTGGTCCAAGAAACAGATTAAAGAATATTCAAGAAACTAGGTAGCGATGTTATCAATATATTTTCCCCTAGAAAGCATGCCGGCAGAACAAGACAGGGGAATTGGCAAATTGTATAAGACAATGGTATTAGACAATGAGGTTGCGTACTATATACAAACAAATTGTATTTATTTATTTTTTCAGTTTTTTGTTGAACATTTAAATGTTTATTTGTTACGAATGCACAGAGGACTTGAATTTATGATAAAAGCAAACAAAAGCACAGACTTTGATTTTATGACTAGCAGGCAAAAAGTTCCATTTTTCTTCATTTTTTTTTTTTTTTTTGTCCTTCTGAACTTTGTGAAGGATTTTTGTTCTTCTTGTTATGTATGAAGACAAGGCCAAGTCGGCCATTGAATTTGGAAAATTAAGATGCAAAGTTATAATAGCTTTGCTTGAGCCAATGCTTAGTTGCAGTAGTGCTTAGTTTCATTATACTTTAGGGTAATAGTAAGTAAAAGTTTGTATGCATTTTACTGGTGGGTTAAGCACGTAATTGACTTATAGACACAAATGAATATAGAATTAATAATTTATATATGGTATAAATCAATATTTTTATTGAAAATTGCAGAGAAAATAAGGGATGGCAGCAATGGAGATGTGGCTATTGATTCATATCATCGATATAAGGTCGCAAAACATGTGTTCATTGAAAAGAAAGAACAATACCAACTTTTCTAAATATCTTGTTTTCAATTCTTGAAATTGACTTATTGATTATCACCAAATTTGTGCTGCTGACTTTTATGCATTGTGTGGAACCCAATTTGTCATTTTCATCACTAATTATTATCGTTATTATAGGAGGATGTGGGGATTATGAAGGAAATGGGTTTGGATGCATATCGATTTTCTATCTCATGGTCCAGATTGTTACCAAGTAAGTCTAAGGACTTGCACTTCAAGAAGCAAAATAACAAAAGCAATAAATTTATGATTGCTTGCATCAACATTTATAATCTTTTTAAGTATGGACAAATCAATATAAAATATAGGGTCATTCATACTACGACTGCACAATTTCAATTATTATAATCTACTTTGGATAGTTTGCAGATGTATATCAGTATATAAGCTTGTTTGTCCTTTAATATATGCTTGCTGGTTTTTACAGATGGAAAGTTAAGTGGGGGTTTGAACAAGGAAGGAATTAAATTCTACAACAACTTCATCAATGAACTCCTAGCCAATGGTCTTAATTTATTAATTTTATACACACACACACACACACACATATATGTACATATATTATATGTGCATCTAATCATTGATTCAGTTATGATAGATTTTCACTGCGATTGATTCAGGTCTAAAGCCCTTTGTTACACTCTTCCACTGGGATCTTCCCCAAACTTTAGAAGATGAATACGGTGGTTTCTTAAGCCCTCACATTGTGTAAGTCAAGAATGTGTGTGTGTGTGTGTGTGTGTGTGTGTGTGTGTGTGTGTGTGTGTGTTTCACAAGCGCACACGCACTTTATGGATCCTCTATTTGATGTTACTTTATATCTTCACTGTGAGCTGTATATATACGAGTAACAAAACCTGTGTATATAAATATACAAATTCTACTTTCTTTTTCCATTTAAGTTAAACTAATTCCTTTACTTGTCAAGCTTCATTTTGTTATGATATGTCACGTACAGGTACCACTTTAGAGAGTATGCAGGAGTTTGTTATAAGGAGTTTGGAGACAGGGTCAAACATTGGATCACTTTCAATGAGCCATTGGCCTATAGTTTTGGTGGTTATGCAAGCGGGGCGTTCCCACCTGGTAGGTGTTCGGAATGGCAACAACTAAATTGCAGCGCTGGGGATTCAGGGACAGAGCCATATATAGTAACACACCACCAACTTCTTTCTCATGCAGCTGCAGTTGAGCTGTATAGGGAAAAGTATCAGGTCCGAATTTCTGATCAGCTAATAATTTTATATGATCACTGTCTAATAAACTGTTTAACTACTTGAGATTATGGTATGATCTAATAGACAGTAATTGATCCAACATTAATTGTACATATTGCAGCTGTCTCAAAAGGGAACTATAGGGATAACATTGGTGTCCCCATGGCTTGTGCCATATTCCAACGCAAAGCACCACAAAAACGCTGCACTGCGAGCACTTGATTTCAATTTTGGATGGTAAGGTTTTTATAAAACACCCAACTTTATGAGTTAGGGAATTTTGGAGGGTAAGTCTTGTATGTGTGTGTGTGTAGTTGAGAGTCTATCTGATTAGACCATAATAAATCATGGCTAAAGATGTTATTACATGGGTAAATATATTATTCTATATATTTTTTATTGAAACATTGTATGGGTACTTGGGAACTACGATGTGGAACTTTCAAACATTGATTTATGCCTTGTATTGGGTATTCTAATGGGCTGCAAGTAGGCCAATCCAATCTAGCTCATGACCCAATAGTGTGTAGTAGCTATTAGCCTAACGATACATGCCCAAGCCTGACAAACCATTTGTTGGGTTTCCATGTATTTCAAAACCCAGTACCACATTAGTTTGGGCTGGGTTATGTTAGTTGCTTTAACCCAAAAAAAAAATATTCCTTTTACATTTTTTTTTCTTCATTAATTTGTTTTTCATTTCTGACGGGATGAAATTTTTTTTTTTTTTTTGGCCATATCTCTTAAGAATTTAGTTTTTGTCTGTTTAAAGCCGAACAAAATGACTCAATTTCTTTGTAGTGACCAGTTTTGTATTATTATTTGCAGGTTTATGGACCCTTTGGTAAATGGTGACTATCCGCATACCATGCGATCTATTGTTGGAGAGCGATTACCCAAGTTCACAAAAATTCAATCTAAGACTCTGAAAGGATCATTCAATTTCATTGGAATAAATTATTACACTTCTTACTACGCAGCTTATGCGCCAAAACGTAATGCTGTAAATGCTAGCTTCTTGACAGATTCTCTGGCTAATCTTCTACGTACAAATTCTAAACTCAAATCATATTTTTATTATGGCCTAGTTTCGAATATAACTCAATCTATACTTACAAAATCTTTGTTGTTTATATTATTTGTGGTGTCAGCGGAGCGCAATGGGATCCCCATTGGTCCAAAGGTGAGCACCAAATTTAGCATATCTTTTTCTTCAAAGTATTGCATCTAGGCGTTTTGTGACAATGACATATAATTGATTTTTCAACCCCTACTAAGTTTTGACATGCTTTAACGTGTTCATAAATGTTACAGGCTGCTTCAGATTTTATCCGGATTTATCCGAGGGGCATTCGAGATCTTCTGCTCTATATAAAAACAAAGTACCACAATCCACTTATTTACATTACTGAGAATGGTAATTAACCTTTGACTTCTTAGTTATCATTAATTAACCTAGTATATTAAATTTCAATTTGAAGCTGAACACATATATATAAACCATCACGATTGGGTTGTAGGAGTTGATGAGTTTAATGATCCCAAGTTACCCCTTGAGAAAGCCCTTATAGACAACCATAGAATTGACTACCACTATCGCCATCTTTATTACCTTCAACGAGCAATCAAGTAAGTAAATAAATCTGATTAGAAGCTTTTTGTTTGTCGATTAAGCTTTGATTAGTGAGTTAATTTTAAGTATGCTTTTCTAATATTTCTGATTCCAGGGATGGTGTCAATGTAAAGGGGTATTTTGCATGGTCATTGTTAGACAACTTTGAATGGACTTCAGGTTACACTGTTCGGTTCGGCATCAACTTTGTGGACTACAAAAATGGATTAAAGAGATATCCCAAACTCTCAGCACATTGGTTTAAGAAATTCCTAATCAGAAACTAAAGAAATGATAGAGGATACCAATTAGGAAGTCCTATCCTAATTATTTCCTTAATTTCTATCTATATTTTCTACTTTTCAATAATAGTTTGAACATTTAAGAGGGGTGGTGTCTCGAATTCGATTAAAAAACAGGGGAACTATGCTAGCATATATTTATTAATGAAATTTTGGTTCAAACATTTGACATATTTTCAAGGTATTGATTATACCTACAATATTAATTTCCATTATCACACAAAAAGCGTATGGAAATGAACAATACATTTCAAATGGAGATGCTACAGGGAACACCCTTTCCTGTGACCCCAGGAGGAGAAAACGGTTTCAAAAGCTCATAAGGCATAGTTCCAGCTCCATTTCTGTTCTTGAATTGAGTGTTTTCATTCCTCTCATCGATAATCCCTTCAAGCACCATCAACCTTCCATGAAACCTTTCGAACGCTGCCTTTATTATCGGATCGTCAGCCCATGACTGCTCCATGGTCTTTCCAAGATATTCCTCATCTGGAGAATGATTTGACAAAATGTCCAAAACAGCCATCACTCTCGTTGCTTGAAGCTTTGAAGGGAAGCACTGCAAAAGTGCAGTTTCGGGTTTCTTCATGAACCTCTTCCAATCTTCTTCAGAAGGGTCTTCGGTGGGCATATTAGTTCGAGCAATGGTAGGTCGGTTAGGGAAATAACCAGCATAGGTATACTGTCCGAAGTTCACAGCTGCATGGTGACCAGATGTTACCCATACAATGATTGCTATGATTTCTATCAGATCTTTGGAGGTTTTAAGGACAGGCCACCATGGCTCATCCTTCTTGTCTTCATGGCCTTTAGTTCTGATCTCTGTCCACCATGCTTGAAGTTCTTCATCAGATTCTACTAGGCTTGGATCTGGGTAGTAGTGGTTCACATAGTCCGACACCCACTGTTTGATGGTATCCCATAGAAGGAGTCCATCGTTTGCAAAAGGGTAATCTTCAATTGTGAGCTTCAGGCCATGTGGGGCATTTGGGTCTTCAACAGCCATTCCTCTGCCAAATACCAAAACCCTTGAAGTTAAAAAGGATTTTTGATTCGTTTTCAAAAGTAAAAGTGAGGAGGAGGAATTACAAGTTCCTTACCTGCTAATTAGGTCGGCAGGCAATGCTTGCAAGTCGAAGCGCCATTCGAGGTCATAAGCAACCGAGGCAAGCTCTCCGGCGTACTTGCCAAGTGCAAAACACGTCTCAATGGTGCCTCCGGCATTGATAAGCGCTTCACGGGCAAGAGCATTGATCTCCATCGTATAACGGAAATGAGGATGCAACAGTCTATAGATTGGATGCATCACACTGAGTTGCCTATTGGTGGCAATTACATAAGGTTCTGTGACACAATGAGTTCTTAGCCTGCAAAATTTAGGCAAACAAATTAGAAGTATGCTTGTTTCTAATTTCATTTTGGAAACAAATTAGAACTGTCATTAATATTAATAGTATGTTTTAGTGATAACTTTGACATTGTCGTCATTTAATAATCTATTTTTTTATGAAAATTTTCAAACTAGAACATATTTTAATGACACTTCTAATAAATTTTTATCAAGATGTCTTGACCATATAATTTTTCTATATATATATATTTGACTTAAAGTGCGTTGCATATGTACATATATACCAGTGACTAACGAGTTGGTGATAACCAGAATCATGAGCAAGAACATGAGCTTTGGCAATCCTCCAAAGCCAGACACCAGTAGAATGCCAACAGCAGGGTGTGAAAACTTGCTTCCACTGGGGTTTATCATCCATTGGTGGCCGGGTGAGCTCAATGGCCAGCGGTCTCAATGTGCCGTCTGGGTTTAGGAAGAAGATTGCCCGCGATCCATATAGCGTCGTCCCTTTATTCTGTCTTACTCTTTTAACAAATGGTAACAGAAGGTCGTGGTAATCTAAGATGAACAACTTCTTTTGCCTCAAGGCCTGCATGGCATATATATCCAAATTTTATTTCAATTACTATATACTATAACCCAAATAAGATATAATTGATATGAGATATTTAGTGGAGTTTAATATCAATGACCTCATCGGCAGTTATGATGCCTCCAATCTCTTGCTGTATCATTTCTTTAGTGATTCCTGATTCCTGCGGACCGTATATCTCAGGATCAAGTTTACTCTTTAATGGCCATTCCTGCATGATCATTAATTTCAACCAAACTGCATTGGGTTATATAAGCTCTTCGTAAATTTCAAGCAGCTATCTTTTTCTTTTATTTTTTCTGCGAGTTGAATTATTATTTGTCTTAAAAATTTAAGCTGAATTACTACTAATAGAAAAGAAAAGAAAAAACTAAAAAATAATTAATACAGTTTTTTTATTTAGTTCAGAAATAGTAAATTTTTTATTAAAAACTCTTTTCTTTTCCTTCATTTTTCTGTCAAAATTTTGAGAAGAAACAAATTTTATAAAAATAAACAGCAGTCTTTCTCTTTTTCTTTTCTTTCCTCTTATTTTTACCAATTTAAACAAAATAGTTGTTTCTTATTCCATCAATCCAAATTAAGTTAATGGAATTAGCACAATATGCAGAGCAGGTTTCATGATATATACCGTGATCAAGCGTATGCTATAAGGGTTGAGTCCAGCAAGAGTCTGCCTTGCAAATTCCTCGTCCCTAAACCAAAAAAACTTATCCCCTGCATCAATCAAAACCAATTGGCTAGCTAGCTGTTTATTAATGTTGGTGACTGAGGTGTGAATTGAAGTCGAATTAATCAATAATGGTGATTGAGGTTTGAATTAAAAATCTTACGGTTAAAGGTTTCAGGGGTCTCGAAGCGCAGTACATCTCCTCCTGTATCTTTAATAGCTTTGACGACCCGAGGCAGAGTGGTTCTGAGAAAGCCTTGGTTTCCAATGGGAGGCAGATCCACGCCTTCGCTGAAAAGAGAATCTATGGCTGTGAAGTAAGCAAATCCCAGTTCTTTATCCGCCATTACTGTCCCCAAGGAAGGTGCTAATGCATGCAACACCGAGTATAGAGTCTTCGCAGAGAAAGTCATCTGCTTTATCTCCGAGAACCGTTCGTCTCGTGGAACATAGAACTTCTTGCTTCTTTTCTCCGACAATGGATCTGCATAATTCCATATCCCCCTCTCTTTAATTTTAATATTATGTACCTAATTACCAATATCATTCTTTTTAACTCTTAATTACACGAGTTAGTTCCACAATGAATTTTACTTATTTTTCATCCATGTTTTCTTATATTCATTTGATTTAATTTTACGCTTTCAATTTCAAGAACCAAAAATAATGATAAAATTAATATCCTGCTATACTCCTCACAGTGGCTTTTCCAGTCTGCAGAGATTGACGTTAGTCTCATACAGAAGCAGCAGGAAAAGCAACAATTAATTGTGCCTTATTTTATTTTATTTGCCTTGTGTTTTTTGTGTAAGAAATAATTGTAATGCTGATGTTGCAATTTAAGTTATAATTATATTAAAAAATGATTGGTTAATTAATTTATTCAATATATTATTAATAGTTTAATTTGAAATTGATAACGATTAACACAGGTTAAATTACTTAATAAAAATTTAAAATAATAATAAATAAATAATAATATTTTATTAAAATAGATTAAAATAAATTTAACGATTAACACAGGTTAAATTACTTTTTCACTGTGGCTTTCTCAGTCTGTAAAGATTGATGTTAGTCTCAAACAGAAACAGAGGGAAAGCAATAATTAATTGTACCCTATTTTATTTTATTTGCCTCGAGTTTTGGAGTGAGAAATAATTGTACTAACTGATGTTGACGTTGCAATTTAAGTTATAATAATATTTAAAAATAATTTATTAATATCAACATAATTTATATAATTATAAATATGTCATTAGTTCGATTTAAAATTTAAAAAATTAATATGAATAAGCTAATTTACTTAATAAAAAAATAAAATAAAAATAATAAATAAATAAATATTTAATATATTATAAAATAAAAATAAATAATAATATTTTATTAAAATATATTAAATAGATCAATAAGTTTAATACAAATAAAAAAATATATATATTAGAATTAAAAAAAATTAATACAATTAGTAAAGGAACAAAATTTAAAAATATACTGATATAAATAATGGAAATATCCAGCAAAGAAAAACTTAAAAAATGTCCAACTAGATATTAAGCTCTAACATACTCAACGTCGTAAATGGAAACAAATATTTTGTGAAAACCAACTCTATTATATCGAAGATAAATAAATGTCAGTAAGTGGTTTTTTTTTTTTTTTTTCCTGAATAGAAGTCAGTATTAAATATTAATTTGAAGCTGGTAGAGTCGTTTTCATATTAAATAAACAAACCAGAGGGAGACAAATTAGCTATACAGCGGGCCCCATGCTTTTTTACCTTCACTGCCATGATGTATGACCATTGGCCACCTCAGTACCTCACCTCACCTCACCTCACCTCACCGTACCTCACCTCCACTTTTTCCCTTTTATTGTTAGTGGTTTTCCAAACTCCAAATATCATAAACAAACAAAATTTACTTTTTCTTCGCTCAATTATTTCAAAGATTCCTTCAGAAAAACATGGCACTCAACTCTTCAAAAAGTTGCTGTGACAACGTTATTTGTTTTCTCATGTGTAAACCAATAAACAATCTTAAAAAAAAAAAAAACAAAAAATAGAAAAATAAAATAAAATAGAAAAATCAAAACGTGATGACGATTTGATACCTGATTCACAAGGGGGTCGACCGGTCCTGCAACGGCGTGGATAGGGACGGTCTTTGCCTCCGAAGACGGGCCTCCGGAGATCCCAGCTCTTATCAGGATCGCCGACATCGTTGTAGACGTCGTAGTCGTATATCCTTTGGAAGCTCTTTCGCTCTCCTTCCCCATTTCCTCTCAGATTCTCAAGCTCTTCTTCTCTCAGCCTCCTCAACCCACTTGGCGTTTCCCTTGGCAAGTACGACTGTCCATTCACAATCACAATCATCGTTACATTTATTTCATTCTTGATAATCAAAGACCTAGATTCAGAGTTCGACCAAATAGGTTAATTTTCTACAATCAAATCGAACTCATCTAAAATTTAGATTGTGAATGTCTCATTTGGATCGAGCAATTTTCATCATAAAAAATCTGGACTTCTAAACCTAAAATGATCATGTATAAATATTCGTTCATATTGATATTTTTAGACTAAAATAACCATAGGAAAAAAAATAATAATAAAAAAAGATATTGAATGAATGAAATAGGTTTATTTTTTGTGTACCTATAGGAACACATATAGCATGGTAATGAGCAAAGTTTCCTACACTGCAAGTAACCATAATTAGTCCATATCATGCGGAGCTCACTGATTGTGTCTTAAAAAGTACCAAACTCCCCTAAGTACTGAATTTGTCAATTCAAAACAGAAAGTTGCAAACAAAACGAAAGATAAAACATGTTCTCAACTCTGAGTTTGCCTATTAGCACATTCATCAAACAAAAACAAAACTGTATGCAAATTATACCACTAAAAGGTAGCACTAACTATCCTGTACGGCCCACCGGGGTTCTAGCACCCTTGAATAGCATCCGAATTATTATTATCATAATTTTTTTCTTTTTCCAAAACCATCGTTTTTTTAATTTTAAAAAATAATAATAAATAATAAATTAATAAATATTAGGTGAGGCTCTCCTGATCAGAATTAATAGTTATTTTTTTTAATATCAATATGAGATGGGATTAAATATATTTTATTATTTTTTATAAGTCAATTTGTTTAAAAGATTTTTAGAATTAATTTAAATATTTAAGTACATTCAACTTTTTTAAAAGTTACAATATAGTTCAGCTCTATCAAAATTGAGTGACATACGTGACTCCTTAAAATACATTTTATTATTTTTTTGCTGCACATATTTTCTGAGCTCTTATGATTAGAAAATTATATTTTCACATCTAATTCCAAATTATCTCTCAGACTAATAATGTTTTTTAATTTTCATCAAATTTATCAAATTTACAAACTGATCAGAATCAATGTCGATAAAATGAATTTTAAAAAATATGGGCAACCAACATGATTTCAATTTGACCGAATTTGTTAAATTTAAACCAAATTGACAAGATTATAACTTTTAAAAAAATAAAAATATTTAAATTAATTATTAAAATCTCAATTTTAAAAAAGTAAATAATAAAAAATATTAAACTGCATTTAATTTATTATATAATTTAATTGATTAGTTAGAAAATAAAAAAATAAAAATAAAAAGCAAAAAAGGCAGACCTTGTTGGTGAAAAAGACCCTACCACGAGGGTCGTCGTACTTAGAGTGAAGCCATGAGTTGCAACTGAGATTAACCGGACCATCAGGGAAGCCATTCAGCACAATATCTTTGAGAAACATCTCCTTGTGGTGCTCGTTCTCTACTACAACCGCACCTACCCTTCCGAATTCTTCTGGAATTTCAAAACTTGTTTCGTACGCCACCAAATCATCTTCCTTCCCACTTCTGTGCGCGTGCCCTTTAATCCTACTCTTTTCTTGCCCAGTTCCTTCACAAAATAAAATTAGAAATTAGAAAGAATAAATAAATAAATATTTGAGACCATGTATTGATTAAGAATTTGTTAATTTGAGTGGGACCACGGACCGTCCATGAATGTCGATCGGTATCAGAATTTCATTTTCCGTCCTAGACATAGTTTTTGGTACTTGGGGACCATTAATATTTATGTCTAGATTCTTTCTAAGCCTATTCACCCCAAAAATTCTAAGCTTAATATTTACTGTAGTATCATCGTACGTCCAGAATTCTTGCTGCTTCTGATTTATGGTCGTCCCCTCCCTCTTCGTCTCTAATTTCACGTCCCCACTTCTACAACATTCGAACATATCCACTAGAGGTGGGCAAAACCGAACCAAACCGTTACTTTTGGTTCGGTTTAGTTTGGTTTGTAGAAGAAAATGGTTTGGTTTAGTTTACTATGTTAAAAAACCGTTATTAATGGTTTGGTTTGCGGTTTGGATAATTTTTGGACTAGACCAAACCGCAAACCGCACTTAATATTATATACATTTATAATATTTTTTATTATTAATAATATATATAACTAATATATATTTTTAATTTTTAGTTTGGATTGTAATACTTTGTTTTAATTTAGATTTTGAATTGTAATATTTTTAATTTGAATTTAATATTGTAGTATTAAAATTAGTTTAAATTTTGAACTACAAAATTAAATTTTAGTCTTGTAGTTATTTTGGACTGTAAAATTAAATGTTGCAGTCTAAACCGTTAAACCAAACCGGACCAAACCGTTTATGAATGGTTTGGTTTAGTTTGGTTTGAATGGTCCTAATGGTTTGGTTTGGTTTGTTGTTAAGCTAAACCGCCATTTATGGTTTGGTCTAAATTTTTATAAAAAATCAGACCAAATCAGACTGTGTCCACCCCTAGTATCCACAAACTCCCATGATGTGAAATTTGAGATAATTAAAAAACATAGCTAAAAACAAAAACAAAATTGGGACAGGTAGAAAAATCAAAATACCTCACATTTAATATAAATGATCATCTATATTAAATGACGTATTTTTTTATGTAAAAAAGGTACTTAAATTAGCAGGATATAATGAAAAGTTAATTTCCATTTTATTAATTAAATATCACAAGTTTTAAAAGACTGAAAATAATGGACTCCAATTAATTCTCTGCAA
This sequence comes from Ochetophila trinervis, assembly GCA_003254975.1. Taxonomy (NCBI): domain Eukaryota; kingdom Viridiplantae; phylum Streptophyta; class Magnoliopsida; order Rosales; family Rhamnaceae; genus Ochetophila; species Ochetophila trinervis. The sequence goes on along the minus strand of QANX01005100.1, from coordinate 34,891 downwards.
ATTCTAAAAGTTGGTAACTCCAATTCACTGAAAAAAGTATACCGTTTGTGACTGAGAATATTTTGTCACGACAGATTTAGGATTGGCCTGTTGCAGCGTGATATTAAAGGTAAAATATAAATAAAATAGTGGTGATTCAACACGTGCGGACTATAAATCTGTCACAAGAACCATTTAGCTATAGATAATTTGGTTTCGTCACAAAAACGTTTGAAACTTTGACCATAAAATATGAGGTCACAAATGTACTCCGTCACAGATATGTAATCCGGATATAGTCATACACTCGAATACTGGTTCCATTATGGATACAATTAATTTGACGTTTTCTTAGACTTCTGTTATAATATTAAATAATCAAATTAGAACGAAAAAAAAAAAAATAGAAGAAGAANGTTATTAACAAAACTACATTTCTATTTGTAAGAATTTGTGTTTGTCACGGTTTTAATTTCTAAACAAGCAAGAGTATATATATATATATATATATATTTGCTATAAAACATACTTATTGNACTTTATAAGCTTTTTAATAAATATATTTTTTTTTATTTTTTTTTAGCTTTAGATTTTATAGCATTTAGAACTATTGAGTTAAAAAAATAAAAATAAAAAATGCTATACAAAACACAACAATCATATATTTTTGGTGTTTTAGTCCTTTTTATTTTTTATTTTTTTGGTATATTTTTTTAAATTTATAGCATTTAAAAGTATTTGGTAAAAAAAAATAAAAAAAAAATATCTGCTAGATTCTATAAACACACAGATAAATTTTATAGCAAAATTATATAAATATATATTCAAAAACTCTCACAACTGTTCTGATAGAAAACTATCATTATTATTTTTATCAGCTTTTAGATTTAAAGATACATCTGACATTTATATGAATTTTGACATGTTCATTATGCTCTCCTAATTTATCCCTGAAACCCTCTAAGAATTAATAATAAAGATTTAATTGAAAATCCATCAAAAGATTTTGATAGGAAACTGCCTACATAAATATACAAGGTTTCTTTTCTCAACGTACGTGAAGAAGCCAGCAGTGGCATACTGACATTCATCAACCTCTACTCTCGATTGGTGAACTAAAAATTTATTTAAACATTAACAAAAGTTTCCATTTGAAGTATACCAAAAGAGAAAGAAAGAAAAAATTTCCATTTCGAACCAAGTAAAAATATAAATTTTAATTATATCAAAACGAAAAAAAAAAAAAAAAAAAACAAACAAACAAACAAACAAAAACAAAAAACAAAATAAATGAGAAATATTAAAAGCATAAACAAAAATCGTTACTAAAAAAAAAAAAACCATTTATAAACTTTGATAAGGTAAAAGTTAGGGTTTGATTAAATAAGTTTGTTGTGCAAAATAAAATTTAATTACTTACTGGGATCGAGCTCAGCACTAACAAGCTCAAGGAGGAGAGATTTGCCGAGCAGATCTTTAATATCATCGAGTCCACGCTCAATACCAAAACTTGACAAAAAACCTCCAACCGTAGGTTGTACGGTCAGAACAGCTTTAACGTTGACGGACTTTTCGGTGTCACTGTCAGCGGTAGGAGTTGCAACAGCTTTTATGGAGCTAGGGTTGAAGCCAATCCCAACCCTCCTACTAATTTGTTTCTTAGGGAAGGAGGAGGCTTTTGTATTAATATTCCAGCTGCTGCCATGGATGAGTGGCTTCTGCACTAGAAAATGAGTGCGGTAGGGAACCGGATGAGTCTGTTGGGCTACTTGGGGATTCAAATACATTTTCATTTTTCAGGAATTTTTTTTTTTTTTTTTTTTTTTTAATGGTAGTCGATGGTCATTTGGCTTTCCTTATATATAGAAGGATGGGAGTGAATAAGAACGCCTCTTTCAAAAAATTTCAAATTTTGAAAAATAAAATAAAATGGAAAAGTAAGTTTTTTCAAAATTTCACAAGTCAGGGTTCTATCACATCCAGTCCGTAAGTTCTTTCATCGACTTTCAATTTTTTTTTTTGGTAAAAAAAAAATGTTTATTTGTAGAGTGGGTCAATCTCAGACGTCTTTGCAACTCTATAGGAGTCCACATTAAAGGCCCATATCACTGGAAACTCCCTCTCTCTCATGCGGTAGCAGAGAAAATGAACACTTGAGATATAAAAATTCAGCTGACTCCTACCATTAAGCTACACCCTCAAATGTCTCTCATCGACTTTCTAACTATCAATAAGGGATTCCTATCACATGAAAATATGTTATACAAACAGCTCTTATTCGTCTTCTTTAACATCAAATCAACTTCGTAAAATACATTTTGATGACAAAAATAAACTTGTTATACTAAATTTTTAAATTGAATTTAACCTTATTAATTTCTTACACAAAAACATCCCAAATGAATATTAATTTTTGATAAACACCCAAAATGTCTATTAATGAATATTTTGCTCTCTTTTTTAGTTAATTAAATTTATTATATTAGGTATCAAATGAGGTTGGCTTAGTTAGTTAATCATTCAAATCTACACTAGAAAAATTGTGAATATGAGACACAGAGATAAAAAATAAAAATAAAAATAAAATTGAGAATTTATTTTAATAAATTTGTGTAAAAAATGGTGAATTTATTTTGGAGAATGTGAATATTCTAAAGTTGAAGATAATTAATATGGAAAATTTTATTAATGAAAGTATCAAATTAACAAAATGTTAATTATTTAGTAAGAATTTTTTTTTTCTTTAAGTGGGCCCAGAGAAGGCTTTAGGCCGAAAAACCGTTTTTATGACCTTCACCAGAGAACCAAGTAGCTAAATAGCAGGAGAAGGTTATCTGATATTTGCAATATATAAGCTTCTGCTTCACTCACTATCTTGCCTACGTGAAAAGTTTGAAATAAAAATGAATGAATAAATAAATAAATAAAAATAAAACACTTGCCCACTTACTTTATAGGAGCCCATAAATAAACTATAGAAAAAGCTGCGGAATAATCTAGTTTGCCCTAATCAATTATGTCACATTCCATTGCATGTGGTAATTTACACAAAAGTTACATGATTACAAAGTTTTTTTTAGAAAATGTCCCATATATGTTTATAAACCACCACGAATCCACGATTGTCCCTTTTTACGACTACAAGTCAAAATTTGTTATAAATATTAAACATTTTATAATTCCCTCTCCTCTTCATGAAGACGTTTTTAATTAATAATATTATGAAGCCCAGCCCTATATCCATCAGAACATCATGCCTCATTTACCCAAAAAAGAAGAAAATCAGAAAATCATGCCTCGTATCCGATATCCTTAACTTCCATATTTTTTATTTTTTGCTGTGTTCCAATTAACGTGTGTGTGAACGAGGCAAGAAGATGAGAGAGGATTCTTTTCCCATCTTTGGCATTTTGTTTTATGGGACATAGGAGAGGGAAGATTATAATACGCGCTTTAATTTTTGCACCTCACATGTGCAATTTATGTTTATTTATTTTTTGTTGAATCACATGTGCAATATGTTGTTGGAAGAAAAGTTAGTCATAAGTAATGTTTTCAAAATGCGAAAATGTTTTTACAATGTGATATATGAGCAATATATACAAGCAGTCAAGCACATAATCAAAAACCAACTAATATATATATATATATATATGGGGAACAAAATCCAAACGAGATGACTACCAAAACCTCTCAATACTAATATTATTAATTAATTATGCGAGAAAAATCTCCAATAGTACTACCTCTTGCTCCAAAAAACCAGGAAATTAAGTAAATTTTGAATCAGCACATGCATTTTTTATTATTGAAAATCACATTTTTTTTAAATAAAAATAAAATAAAAGCATGATATGTTAAAGTTAGTGCCTATAGCATAGGACCCCACTGAGAAAGACTAAAATAGAAACACATGCTGGAGCTGGACATGATAAGTCTCCTCAACCATCTTGTGAAAGCTAATAATATTTGTAATTTTGTTCGATTTTCTTGTTAGACTAGTCTGCTTTGATCACGTCACGTGGATCCATGGACCACCTTTTTTGATAAAATGATAATAGTTTCATTGGAACCAAAAGAGAAGACAAAATACAGCCATCAAACCGCTGTCCTGGCTCCAGTAGAGGGAATATTTCCCTTCTTTAGAGCTATACAGTCTAAAATACTTTGAGTTAGAAGGTCCTCAGTGATCAAACCATAAAAATTGTTTTCAGCCGCCCATTTTGCACACAGATGGACAAGGCTATTACAATCTCTATTACACCAAGTGAATCTAATGAATTCAAAAGAATTACATAAACAGAAAACATCATTTAGAAAGGTTTCTGCTGACCAGTGCAGCTTATGTGTAGTGCCCTCGTTTATGCAAAGCACCACAGCCTTAGCATCAGATTCGCATACGACATTCTTCCACCCGTTGTGAACACATATCAACAGAGCTTGTCGAATTGCCCATAGCTCTGCTATCATCGGATCTCGGGTGTTAACTTTAAAGGAGTGAGCTTCTACAAGATTACCATTGACATTCCGAGCCATCATGTTGAGAAAGCTTCCATTACTCTTTACCGTTGCATCGACGTTAATTTTAAGCCAACCTCTCGGTGGAGGTGTCCATCCGCTTGTCAATCTCTCTCTCGTGGACAGCCCCCTGATATTCAATCTGCTACCAAGAGCTTGTTTAAATTCTACAAATTTCTTTCTCACCGTATTGATTGACTCCTCCAAGGAGATGTGTATTTCCTTGAAAAACACTTCGTTCCTAGCCCACCATATGTGCTCAAAGATGATTACACTATATAGAATGAGGTCCTCGTGATTTTTTGTTGCATTTGGAAGGAAGATACTCGGGTTCCAGATTTTCTCCAAAAAGGTGTGAACCCCATCACTACTTGGATCCCCATTACTATTGAGAGCCTCCCATTTTATTCCCCAAGGAGTTGTAAACCATAAACTTCTTGCAAACTGACATTCAAACATTAAGTGGACCTCACTTTCCACTGCATTACAACCATGCACGCATCTGTCATCACTTAGCTGCATTCCACGGTGAGATAGATTCTGTTTCACACTTAGACCTCCATTAGCCAATTTCCACACAAGGAATTTGTGTTTTTCATGAATATTGCTATTCCAAAGTTTTTTCCACCAGGTCTGTTGTCTCTCCCTATCCCAATTTTCCATCCAGTAGTAAGATTTAACTGAGAAAGTACCATTTCAGTTCCCCATCCACACCAATCTATCCTCTGCCTCTCTGTTTGCCCAAAAAATTTCACAGATTCATTTTACCGTGTCGGCATTGAATAGCTCATTAAGCGTAGTTAGCTTCCACTCTCCATTGCTGTCCATAAGTGATTGCACCATTCCGTGACTTTGCCTCACAGATTTGTTCTTAGGAATTAGTTTGAACTCAGGTAAGTTAGGCACCCAAGGGTCTTCCCAGAAAATGATATTATTACATTTTCCCACTTTGAAGCATAGACCTTTCCTTAATATATTCCGGGTGTTCAGGATTGCTGGCCATACTCTTGAGCAATTCTTCTTTCTCCGGCAGTGCATAAAATCTTCATGTGGGAAATACTTCGCCTTTAGAATCTGAACCCACAATTTCCCGGTGTCATTCCCCATAGACCATCCCATTTTTCCAAGCAAAGCTGAGTTCATCTCACTCAGCTTTCTAAGACACAATCCTCCACAAGCTTTGGGTTTGCAAACCTTGTTCCACGCAACCAGAGTCCAAAACTTCTTCTCATTAATATTACGCTTCCATAAGAAAGACCGTGAACTCTTCTCAACTTCCTTACAAATTTCAGTGGGGACCTTATTAGCTGCCATGGAATAAAAAGGTATAGCCGAAATAACATGTTTGACGAGAGTGGCCCTTCCAGCTTGAGAAATGAGTTTAACCTTCCAACTATCAAAACGAGAAGTGATTTTCCTTGCCAAAGCTTCAAAATCCTTTTTCCAATGTTTGTTGGGGAAGAGATTATTGCCCAAATACTTCACATCTCAATCCAGCTCTTTCATATTTAAGCAACTCTTGATCGCAGCCTTAAGATTGCCACGAATGTTCTTAGAGAAAAAACACCATGATTTCGAATGGCTGAAACTTTGACCAGTTGAAGCACAAAACGAATCCAAACACTTAATGATTTTTGATGCTTGATCGACTGAGGCTTTACAAAAAATGAGAATATCATTAGCAAAGAAAAGATGTGTGATAATAGGAGCCAACCTTGTCATTTTAATTCCCTGTATCTCACCATCCCTTTCAAGCTTGTTGATCATTCGGGATAGTATTTCCATAAAGAGAACAAAGAGGAACGGTGAAAGAGGGTCCCCTTGTTTAATCCCTCTCTCCGCTGGGATTTGCCCATAGGTAGAACCATTAAGCAGCAGCTTCACCCTCAAAGAGGAAACACATCTGAAAATCAATAATCTAAACTTATCATCAAAGCCGTATGCTTTCAAAATATTGAGCAAGACATTCCATTTCACCTGGTCATAAGCTTTGTGCAGATCTATTTTAATGCCCATAAACCCTTTAGCACCCCTCTTCAGCTTCATAGAATGAATTATTTCTTGAACCATAATTGAATTTTCCCCTATCCAGTGCCCCGACACAAAAGCCGACTGGTTTGGGGAGATAAGATTAGGAAGTAGAGGTCTCAGCCGGTTAACAATGATCTTGGAGAGAACTTTGTAGATTGTGTTGCACAGAGCTATCAGACGGATTTAATTGAAGTTGGTGAAATGAGGAGTCTTCGGAATAAGCACAATAAATGAGTCATTTAGACCCTGAGGGAAGATTCCATGTCGAAATATATTTTGAATTGTTTTAGTCACATCACTTCCTACCATGTCCCATAAATATTGGAAGAATAGAGCCGGCATCCCATCTGGGCCAGGAGCCTTAATGGGGTGCAGGCTCTTAACTGCCTTAAGAACCTCCTCTTCGCTGGGAATACAGCTGAGCCGGTAGTTTTGATTCCCTGAAACCCCTTCTTGAAAGAGCCCGCTTAGGTCCTGACTATGATTTATATTTTCAGTTCTGAAGAGTTCAGCAAACTCTTTAACAAGATAATCACCAATCTGCTATTTCGTTTCCAACCAGTCTCCAACATTGTTTTTTAAGCTATTGATGAAGATCTTCCTCCTGTTAGTAATCATAGCTGCATGAAAAATCTGGAATTACGATCACCAGCGGTTAACCAAATCTCCCTTGACTTTTGTCTCCACATAGTTTCTTGCCGATTTAGCCATTCACTCAGCTCTTCTTGCGCGTTCCTCTCCTGACTGATAACATCCTCCGATGGAAAAAGACTTTGAAGATGTTGAATTGTTCTTTCATAAAATAAAATTTTCTCCTTACAAAACCTAAAGGACTCTTTATTCCATTAGTTTAGAGCTTTGGAAGTATTAAGAATTTTTCTTCCTATAGAAACTCTTCTCGGAGGTCTTTGATTATTCTCCCATGCATCTTTAACGATATTTTGACTCATAGGATCTCTGAGCCAAATTTCCTGAAACCTGAAAGGCCTAGGGAGCTTCGGTTGTTCCAAAAACAGATTTCGGACAATTGGAGCATGATCAGATTGGTAAGCATTTAAATGAGTGACGCCAGCATTTCCGAATGTGATTCACCATTCAACGCTTGAAATGACTCTATCGAGGCGTTGACGAATATTTGCCAATCCACCTCTTTTGTTGCACCATGTGAAAACATTGCCACTATATTCAATATCAATGCCATGCATCTCATCCAAAAAATATTTAAGCCAGAAATTGTTTTTCTCGGACAGCTCACGACCACCATGTTGTCCTCCTGGTTCATAACGTCATTAAAATCCCCAATACAGGCCCACTTCGTTGAGCTAACTTCAATGAGAGAGAGATGAGGGTAGTCCAAAATTCTTTCCTGAGAGCTCTATTCGCTGGGGCATAACATGCCTAGAGAGTCCAGTGCCCATCACCACTAAGTGGAATCTTCACCCCCAATATCCATTTAGATTTAAAAATCACTTCCCACCTTAAACAGTCATTCCATAACAAAGTGATACCACCCTTCCAACCAACAGCTTCCCAGCTCTCCATTTTGTCAAACCCCAACACTTTTTTAATTTTTTCCATTTTCCTATCCATTGCTTTAGTTTCACACAAAAAGATTCCATCTGGGGAAATTTTTTGAACAAAGCCTTTTAAGGCTTGGACTGCTGTGGCTTTCCCTAGGCCACGGCAGTTCCACTAAAATATTTTCATGGCTAATTTGGGGGCGTGATAAGGCCTGCCTCCTCAGCCATCAGGTTGTTACCTTGTGTCTTCTTTTTGTTTACGTTGCATGGTTCTGTCTCAGTTGCTGGCAAATGAAGTGTCGAAGGGGACCCTTTTTTCCTTGCCAGTTCCTTAAGTTTCATGTGCAGGGAAAATGGGGAATTAGGAAAGGCCTCAATCCTAATTAATGGACCTAGGCTTTCTGTTGTATTTGTATTTAATTTCTTTTCCTTGGGTCCACTTTCAACAAATATCCCCAGCCCACTTTCGGTGGGAAAATTTAGTTTAGGCCCGGGTTCAATTGGGCTTTCCGCTAAGCTTTCAAAGGCCCTCTTTCGGCCCACCACCACTCTATTTATCGTGTTCCTTGATAAACTGCTAAAAGTATCTTGGTTTCCTACTGTTTGCTCAGATGTCCCCTTTTGCATTGCAATCTTTTCCTCTAGGTTTTCCTTCTGATTTGCGGCATAATTTTCCTTGAGCCCAGAGTCTTATGCAATCCCTGCAAGTTTGCCTTCTTTTTCACCTTCATTTTCAGTTTCAGATCTTTTGCCAATTTCACCAACCCTCTGACAGATCTCTCCATCCGTAACACAGCCTATCTCGTTATTCGTGTCCCAATCTGCCTTTTCTCTCTCCTCGCCGCCCTCCTCCCGATCAGACTGGACTTTGTCTTCATCGTTTGTGCTCACCTTATCAAAGCATAAGCTTTTCTTTTCCTTCTCAATGAAGGTTGTTTTGCTTCCATATCAGTGAAGCTTTTCCTTCTCAATGAAGGCTGTTTAGTGTGATTTCCTTCACCTAGGAGAACACATTGTTTTTGTTATTGTTGTGTATCAATTGATAACCTACCGCAGCTCAATCTTATAGCAGACAGAGTAGAAGCAACAAAGAGGACATATACCACTTTAACGGGGAAAATTTTATTTGAGAAAAGTTTTACATCAAATGAAGTTTTTATGGTGGTTCTGCAAATTTGGTTTACCAAGGAAGTTCCCAAGGTGGAAGAAGTTGCAAAAAACACATTTTTGTTCACTTTTAAATCGGCATATAACAGAAACCGAGTCTTGAATCGAAGGCCATGGACCATAAACAAGTCCCACTTACTCCTCCCTGAATGGAATCCAGAGTGTGCTCTGTTAGATATAAGCTTTAATTTAACCACCTTCTGGGTTCAAATTAAAGCACTCCCATTACAGTTCATGACAAAGAAAAATGTGAAAATGATCGGCAGTTTGTTCAGCAAATTATTACACTATGAATCATTCACTAGAACAAACATCATCGGAACAAAATATTTAAGATTGCAGGTGGAAGTGGATGTGAGAAACTCTTTACCCGTAGGTTTCTTCCATAACAGGGGTCAAGGTGGGCAGTGGATTGCTTTCAAATATGAAAAGCTTCCTGATTTCTGCTACCGGTGTGGAGTCCTGACGCATGCGAAAGGGAACTGGACCACCTTATTACCTCTGGGATACATCCAATTATTTTACTCTTAACAACTCTAGCCTGGACCATTCTCTACAATCCCTCACACCTAAGGTCCTAACAATTTCATCAATATTATATATATTTAATATATATATATATATTATCATGCGAGCAAAATAAAACTAATGGCTGTGCGCCATGTGGCATCGGCACAGTGGATTTAACATTTTTAATAAAATTTAAACTGTTAAAATTAACGTGCCATCTAAATAAATATAGATAATTTTAAAAAAAATAAGTTTCAATAGTAATATTTATAATAATTATGGAACTGACGTGATTTTAACATAAATGTTTATTTTTAAAAACTCAGTCAAATATTGTCGAATTTTTAAAAAAATAAAATTTATTTTAAAAATTTAAATTGTACAAAAATTAAAAATATTTAATTAATAAATAAATAAAATTAACTTTTATACATATTATTATTAAAAATAATTTTTAAATTAAATAATATTTATATTACATAAATTTAAATAATATTTAATTTTATATCGTACCAATCCACGCCTTCTATTAAATATGCTTCGAAAAGAATTCGGTTTGCCAAAATCTGCAGATGTACTCGGTTAGATTCTTTTTGCTAAACTGCTACCAATTGAAATTTTACATTTTATCGTAATAATTAATTAATTCCGTACCGTTTACTAGTAGTGGAATAACAGCAGCCCTCCTACAGTTGTTATTTTCAAGAAAAATAATGTTGCTAACAATGAAGGCTTACGAGTCTACAACAATTTTACTAAAAGATAAAACACAGTTATCTAGTGTATTTTATAACATAATTCTGTAGTGTTTTAACAATAATTACAATTTTCTCCCTTGACAGTGTCTCACTAACAAAAAACACAATACTGTAGAAAGCAACATAAGAAACACCCCCCCCNAACATGGTATGAAGATCATGGGATCATGGGATGGGAAACCTTCCTTTATAGACGTTGAGAAACAGCACTTACATTACATATACAATATCTTATAAGTTGCAAAATCAAAAAACAAAAATAAAAATGATAAATTGTTCATTTATTGTTGTACTTTTCAATGGAGTAAGTCTGTTGAGTATAGATTTTGTTTATGTTTTTATTTTTCTAAAAGTGTTTTTTAAAGAAGTCATACATTATTAGCTTCGGTTAAAAACAATTCTTCAAACTTCAAATACTTAAATTGCCAAAACACTTTCGTAGACAATTTTAAAGACCCATTTAGTATAGCTTATGCAAATAAAGAATTTGGCAGTAAAAATTTTTATAGTAGAAATTTTTAAATAAAAAATTAATGATTATTTAGTTGTTACTTTACAAATATTTTTAATTTCTAATAAACTATTTGACTAATATAACTTTAAAAGTAATTTTAACTCATAATTTATTATCCATAAATTATTTAACTAATATTTTATTTGGACATAATAAAAATTTTAATATAATAGTAAGCGCTTGATAGTAAAAAAAAACATTTTAGTGATCCGTTTAGTTTCTCCATAAAAGCTGAAAAAAAATTCTTTTCAAAAAATTAAAATTTAAACTTATCCAGAATGACTCAAGAAAACTATTTTTGGATCAACAAGTAATTATTGACTTGTATGCCAAATATTTTTATTTTTTTAGCATCAATACTTAAAGATCTCTAAGTCCAGCTTTTTGACCAGAAAAAAAGTTACGCAAACGAAAGCTAAAGCTACTCTTCTGCTCAAAAATTATGTCAAACATCCCCTTAGTGATCACAAAAATGAAATGGGAAGCTTAAAAAACTTCAGTTACTGACACCGTACCAAATCACGTGATTAACATAAAAAAGAAGAAGATATAAATATACCCAAATGCTTTCTTGATATCTCATATCGAATTAACTGAATTTTCATCACTACCTTCGCTGTCGCTGCTACTGCTGCTCCCACTACCGCTCCCACTTCCGCTGCCGCTGCTACCACTTCCACTGCTACTGCTGGAAGTGGAAGTCTGCTCACCCCTCTCCTCTGCATTCACCTGGGCTCGAAGAGCTTCTGCAGCATTTGGCCCCTTGTCGACTTCATCACCACTATCATCTACATCAGCAATCTCATCATCAGTGTCATTTCGACGTGGTGCATTGATATCGAATCCAACATTTGCATTATCCTTGGCAGCATTCCCGTCTTCAGGTGATGCGGTGCCAAAAATTTCATCGATGTCTATATCTTGATGTTCCTCAACTTCATCATTTTTAGCTTCAGGTGAGGCAGCAGAAACATTTGGTGGATCAGACGGATACACAACAATCCCCTTACCAGCAGATTTTGCACCTGCTAAATGATATTTGCAGCATTATAATTAATAATATGGCTTGTAAAATTGAGAAATTACAATGAATTGACTCATTATTTTGAGAATATGAAAACAAAAACTGGATATGTTTACACCGACTTCAAATGCAACCAACACTCAGTTTTTTTATTTTAAATGACAACATCCAATCACACTATACAAGACAGAATGCCTGTCAAATGATGGAAAAATGCAAGAGAGTCCATTGTGGTTCAGAAAGAAAATGTAGAAACACGAAATGGGTGGCAAGGAGAGAAAATATTCCCAAATAAACTAAAAGTTAGGTTTGGGTTTGATAATTGTTTTCCCATGGCATGCGACTATATTAAGTCATCATATCCTCATTCTTGTGATTTATTTCTATATCAGAAAAATTAAATACTGAAACCAGCTAAAGCATATAAATACCTGGATTCTCCAGCCCACCAATATCAATCCGTTCTACCTCAACCTGTACAAATTTATACCATATAACTGCTTAAAAATCAGGACAATAAGGAAAAAGAAAAATAATTCAAATGTAGCATATTCTAGAACAAAACAGAGACAATATATGCAAGAAATAAATGTGATACTTGACTAAGGTTTGATCAACATTGTAAATTTATGGTACTAACTGAAAAGTTACAGGTAATATAAAGACTAAATACCTCAGGGCAACATAATTAAAAATTTGTTTCCACCAAAGCACATATTCAGATACTAACCACAAAAGAAGCTAAAGAAATATGAATTAGCACCGAGAACAGATGTATCTGCCGCATAGGTTGTGGAGAAAACATCAGGTCAGAGTTTGCAGATCTAAAGCGTTTGGTCTAAAGGACTAGAAATTTCAAAGCTAAATCAAGTTTTACTTGTTTTATCAAACCAAAGTTCTATAACAGTACTGTCCTACAATTGAAAGGCTAAATCCAATCCATTGTGTTTTAATTACTGAGGATTATATTCTTAAATGGCTATTGCCCAATAATGAAATTCCAAGGTAATTGTTTAATCAGTCAATATAGCTATCTCACCTACCTATGTGAAATAGTTGGATAATATTTCAAATCAGTTTCTGATGTAGCATATGCAAAATTGCAATGCAGAGTTTAAGTTCTTGTTAAGTATTTAAATTGTTTAATGCTGCTAACTGAGGGTACAAGAAGCAGTACAGAGAAATGAATATTATATGGTAAAGTGAAAACTAACATCTAGATAACCCATGAATATTGGCTTTTGTAATATGTCAAGATCCAACTTTGGACTAGAAAAAACATACAAGACACCCAAATTCTCAATCTAGTAACCCTTAAATCCTGCTACCTCGACAGCAACAAAATATTTCATATATTTTAATCTAAGTATTAACTTCCAAGTAGACTACAAAATGGAAAAGTGTACTTGATTGCTCCACAAAAAAAAAAATAGAAGAACAAATTCTATAACTGAAACTAATTGGCACCACAAGTATTGTGCTACACTGAATTACTTTAAATGACATCTCTCACTAAATTCAACATACAATCAAAGAAATATGAAATTAACATGAAATTTTAACTAACCGGCACAGGAATTGTGCTTCTAACGGCATGCATAGGCTTTGAAGTCTTTCCTACTGGAGACAACCGAGGCTCCAGTGCAGGCACTGGTGGAGCCGCCGCAGCCACAGAAGCAACTGCTGCAGCTGCAGATTCACCAGGCTGTCGAAGGTGCCTAAGCTGCTTCACAGCCCTGTGAAGCCGTTCCAGTCTAAAAGTCTCGCTGTCAAAAAACAAAACGGCATCATTGTCCTTGTAGTCCTCACTACTTCCTTCAAATGTCACTTTGGGTTTCCCCACTTGATTATTATGGAATTCCACATTGACCCTATTTTCCTTGGTCTTACGCAGTGATCCAGCTTTCGACTTATCAATCGAAGCAGGTTTAAATTCGTCTGCATCATTACCAAAATTTAGTAAGCAGAAATTTTTAAAATAAATAAATAAATAAAAATATAATTTAAGCAATTATAATCATAATCCAAAATTTATTTGCGAAAATTTCTCAAGAACCAAACAGGGAAATAGAGGATAGGTCAAGTGGCTTACATCGGAGAGTGCAGTACTTGTTGGAGGAATCATCCTTGAAGGAAGGACCTAGGGTTAGATTGTACCAGTGATCAGACTGAGGAGCAGTCTTGGGCTCTTCCTTGGAGTTGTTCACCATTTTTGATAAAGTTCAGGAACCTGTAAGGAACTTACTCCATGCTGCTGACATAGCAAGATGCTAAAAAGATGAGACTTTTCATGGCACCATTAGAGGAGATGGAGCTCTCAGTAGAGAGAGATTAGGTTTTTTATTTATTTCTTCGATACAGGAAAACAGTCTCTAGGAAAGGGACAATGCCGTATTGAACAGTGAAAATTATATTCCATGTGCCATAGGAGAAAAATGACAGGACCTGCAGTAACAGGTCATGCCTGCATGACTCAATAACTTCTAATAAGTCACTAAGCAGTTATACTAAACACAAAATCATTAGACCTCAAACTAGGACCTTTTAGTGCCAGAAATGTCATAATCTCTTTTGTTTATAGGAAATACCCAAAGTTTATACAACTAAACTTGCAACCAAACTCACTTCTATAAACAAAACCTGCAAGCATAATTATAGTTGAAATCCAAATATAACTGTAATACGTATACATATATACAAAAGACAAACAATTAATTCTATACATTGGTTCCACTTTTCATCAACTAAAAATAAAATTAAAACTCAATTTTACCCCTTGAATACCTAATCTACCACAAAACAACCAAATTACCCAAATCCCAAATAATTGGCCTTTCTTGCCACCACCAAAACTTCACACCACAGCTCATAAACACCAAACCAAATATAACCAATTACCAACCCAAACCTCTTTCAACTCCATCACTTCAAACCAACAATTTATCTACTTCCCACACAAATTTATCATCAAGAATACCCAATTCCACATAAATTCCAGCAATTACATAAATAAATAAAATTGCTAATTTTCCAACGAGAAGCAAACATAACCATAGCCTTCCCACGGAAAACTCAAAAACAAAAGGTACTTGAAAAAATTCCTTAATTAACAATAATACTTTCAACAAGAATTCGAGCAAACACATTTCTCAAATTTAACAACATTTTTCTTCTAGTAACAGTAACCCATTAGCCAGTGACCAACCCAAAGCCCAAAATTTTTCAAACTTCAAATAACCAAATACTAGCTACCAAAGCACGATTAAACCACAAGAGATTACCGAATTTAATCTTCAACTCACAAATTCAACTCCTCACAAGAAGACCGAAGTTCCCCCTTCCAAGGCAACCTTCGAAATTGACCAAATCCCTTGTATGTAAAGCTAGAAGGAAGTAGGGGCACTAAGATGAACAATTGGGTACCAAGATCGGGCCAATAAGTGACCGAAAATTGGTTTTTCCATTGATACTAAAGTTTCGGTGGGTTGGGTAATATTTCGGGTGATTATGGCCCAAATTGGCTGATAATCACCTCCTAAAGTATTCTAAAGGGTCAACCTTTGAAGGATTTCAATTTTCCTTGGTGAGAAATAAAAAATATGTGAAGAAGAATTTGGTTGGATAATCAAGTGGGGTCGCGTCCGCATGAAGAACGGAAGAAGAAAGCTCTGCTTCTAGTTATTCTCTTTCTTTACCGATAATAAGAGCCATAATGGAACATTAAAGAGTTTGGGTAGGCCAGCCAAAAATACGATAACAGAATAATTTACAGGATTAATTGCACGAGAAAAGAGTAATTTTATATCTATTTATATATTAATATTTTTTTTTTAAATTTTATTTATAATATTTTAAATAATTTTGAGTTGATAATTGCGAAGTATATTTTTTTAATTAGAATGAATATTTAATATAGTTCAATTTATAATATTTTAAATATTAAAATACATAATTATTAATTAAATAAAATTTTAATATGTTGATGTTTAATTTATTATTTAAATATATTAATTTAATTAAAAAGTAAAATAAATAATTTTAGATCAAGTAATATAAATAAAATATGTAATAAATACAGTACGGAATGGTACAAATACAGTTGAATAAAAATATTTAAAGTTGAGTTCTGTTGAAAAAAATTTAATATTAACACAGTATAATACCACGCAAACAGCATTTGACACAATACGTTCTTAAATATGAGATATATTTCCATATTTGTTATTCTTTTTCTTGAGCTTTTCTTTTTTAAAACAAGAGTAAAATTATTTATACCCTATATGATGCTCTATTACCAAAATAATCTCCATTTTTTTCCAATATTCTAAAAACTTAGGTGAAATTGAAATTTTATCTCTTGACTAAAAATAAAATTCACAAAAACATCTTAACCCTTTCAAAATACAAGATTTGGCAACCAAAAATAATAGTTTAAAAATACTTGGATTTTATAATTTGTACCTTTTAAAATAATTTTATCCTCCAAATTTTAAGGTAATACCAATGCATGTACAAAGTCTTTATCTACTCCTAGTATTTTCATTACGCTTTTCGCTGCACTATTAGGATCATTACTCTTGTCAGTGGATCGTCCTCCGCAGCCTCTAATTAAGCCGTGGACTTCCTTCCTAATTTCACCCATTTGTCAAGAAAATAAATTAAGAAGAAAAATATAAGATCGCTGTAATTATGCAATAGTTGTAATATGAAATTGGTAAACAAGAAAAATTTGTTGGAGACATATTTTTCAGCTCTCCATCCTGCGGGTGATTGGATGTTTTTTGGCGAGTGAAAGTGAGAAACAGAGATGAAGACAGAGAGAGAAAAAAGAGACGGGCTTGTAGAGAAGAAAGAGAGAGAAAAAAATAGAAAGAGAGAGAGAGAGAGCCGAATTTTCCAAAGAAGAGAGAAAAGATTAAAAAAATATTTTAATATAAATTAAAAAGTGTTAATTTTTAATTGAACAGTCGCACTTTTCTCCTTCCTCCACCTTTTGACATTGATTGTGCTCTCAAATAAAATCAACAACCAGCTTTGATATTTTGGAAGGAAATTGCAAGTAAACAATCAAAATCAATATAATTTTACACTTTTCAGATTTTTGAGCTTTTTTCTTCAATCACCCAAACTGTGGCATCCAAAAAAATTAAAAAAAATTGCTCCATGAGTTTTTCGTTTGGAAAATTTATACAAATGCCCATCATTTGAGCATAAAATGCTCGCATTAAAAAATCTATTTTACCTGTCATTATTTTTCTGCAACTTTATTTTTTTCAAATCCATTGAAAAAGTTTTGGAATCTATTCACTTTTACCTAAATATGTGTATTTTTAAAAAAAAATTAAATGAAACAAACAAGAAAAAAGTTGATAAAAAAAATTTTAAGTTAAAGACGACCATTTCTGCCATAGATAAATTTTTTTATTGGACAGTGTATCTAATTTAAAAGCGTAGTTAGCTCGCCTTTCTCCTCCTTTTAGTTATACAACCCATCCTATAGGGGTATACAAAAAAATTAATTAACCGATTAAAATAACCGATTCAATAAAATCTAACATGTTTGGATCAGTTATTTTAGTATAATTGGATTGGATCGATTTTGAAAAATCAAAAATTGAAAGTCGGTTTGATCCTTTTAGTTATACAACCCATCCTATAGGGGTGTACAAAAAAACCGAGTAACCGATTAAAACAACAGATCAAATCCAATCCAACATGTTTGGATCGGTTATTTTAGTGTAATTTGATTGGATCGGTTTTGAAAAATCAAAAATTGAAAGAGGGTTCAATTCGGTTCATGGTGTTAAAAACCGATCAAATCCGAACCGACCACTTTTTTTTTTTTTTACAAAACATATGCCAATTAGTTTAATATTATTGGTATGTAGGCTTTGTTATATTAGCTTAAATTTAGAATTGGATTACTCGATTATTGTATTAGTGTAATAATTTTGTTTTGTTTTGTTTTAGTTTAATATGTTTATTTGTCATGTTATTTGTGTTAGGTTTTAAAAAAAATATAATTTTTTTATGGATTACTTAGTGGGTACTTTATGTGTTAGGTTTTCAAAAAAAAACATAATTTTTTAAACAAAATTTAAGAGCAACAAATTTTTTGTACAAACAAATAGTTCAAATGTCAAATATTCAAAGTAAAAAAAAAACTCAAAAATTAAATTTTAAAAAATTAAATAAAAGTTGAAGCGAAACCGATTAACCAAACTGATCCAATCCAATCCATAATTGGATTTTATTAGATTTAATGTATAGATGAGATCAGATTGAAAAAAAAAAAACCAATCACTAATTGGATCGGATTAATTATTTCCAAAATAGGTCGGATCGTAACCGATGCACACTCCAGTTTGATGGATTTATATTTTATTATTATTTTTCGTATACATAATTTTCTCATATATTTTTTTTCTTTAATTACTATGTAATTTCAAAAGATTATCATATGTAATATGTGCATGCTGAACAATTTATCTAATTTATTTTTATCATTTATTAAAGAATCTTAAAAACTATTATTTACAAATGACTAATCGACTTTCAATCATATCTAATTATTACATATTTAATTATTACAAATGTCTCTTCATTACTATGGACTTTTCGACTTCATCCATAACAAAAGCTCCATTTTTTATTTTCATTTCATCCTAAAATCAAAACTCAAACCATCATTTCCATTTCATTCAAAACAAAAACTCAAACTTCCATTTCCAAAGACTTTATGGTTGAGAAATTCAACAATCTCATTCCCTCTTTGCCACCTTATGATAAGAGCAAATTGGACATAAAGTTGACACTTTGATTCGGATGGTTGATTTATTCGGCAATAATATTTTTCAATCTTGGATGAAAATGAAGAATTGCCCATTAAAATTGTTCTTGAGGCAATTTATGCGTAGATATCATGAGCTAAAAGAAATAGGTGAACCAATTGTCAAAATCAGCTCATGTTGCATGGCCGTTTTATTTTATTATTTTTATGATTATTGTTATGAATTATTACTATGAATATATATATATATATATTTTAATATTTTTTGTTTGAAAATACTAATTTGCTTGATTAGAGCATCTTCAATGGTGTTCTTTATTTTAAAAAATATCATTTTAATATAAAGAGTATCTTGAATAATTTATAAAGAATAAAGAGTGAAATATTTATGGGCACATAAACTGCTCGTACCATAGGAGATATGTTTTTTGACATGGACGTATGGCAAAAGTACATGTTGTTTATATCATGTATATTGCTTGTGAAACAACAAACTGCCACATCATGGGCAATGTATTGTTCTACAAACGGAGTGAATCTTATTCTTGAATCTCAACTGTGAGCTCACACACTGCTCATACCATGGGCATTATGTTTTGCCACAGTTAGGGTACATGACAGAAACACATGTTGTTTATGTCATGTAATTCACCCATAGAACATCACACTGTCCATATGGGTGAGGTTTTTATACATCATCTACACCGCTTTCATTTTAGATACATCGCATTTTGAATGACAGAGTGCACAATTTTAAAATAAAATGAATTTCACAAAGAAGATGAAGAGCTGGAATGATATTTTTTATAAATTAATAGGTATATATGTTTGTAAAGTTTTTTTTATCAGTGCAAGTCTATTAAGTGATAATAACACATACTGAACTAAATTATGAAAAGTGTAAAATATTTTTGCAAAAAATCCTACCAAGCCGAAAATCACGGCAAAGTGCAAAGTTTTTTTATTTATTTTTTTTCAAAAATGAAAATATTCCTATTTTGTTTTAGTTCTCAAATAGCAATTATTATTATTATTTCTCTTGTTTTTTGTTTGTTTGGAAAATATGCACTTTTTTTTTTCAAAAATGAAAATATCCCTATTCTGTTTTAGTTTCCAACTAGCTATAATAATAATTATTATTATTATTATTATTATTTCTCTTGTGTTTTTTTGGTTGGAAAATATTACCATGGAAGAGGTGATAGGGAGAAATTTGGATGACAAACGGAGAAAGAGAAAAGAGTAGAAAGAAAAAAATCGAAATGTATGGATGAATAAAATCTATCTTTTAGATTTAAAGGAACTGGCGTAGTCGGCATGAATAATATTTTTTAAATTGATGGTTTTTTTTACCATTTTGGTATCCATACAATTTTTTATTTTTATTTTTCCTTGGTTCCCCGGGCCCAGGCCCAAATTAGCTACTGAATAGTGGAATAAATCAATGACAATCCGACCCTTTATAAAGGAATTTCAGAACATTTTCATTCACGAGACAAAAAGGCAGCTTCTCTCCTCTCTCTCAATCTGTGTTTGGCGGGAACCGGCTTAAGAAATAAGAGCGGTAGAAGAAGTTTTTGCGATCCAATCTCAACCTCAAGACTCAGCTCCAGAGCTGCTATTTACGATTTTCGAAATGGAGACTTTGAGCAGCGCTGATAGCTCAATGGAGACCAATAAGTCTAAGACTCCCAGAAAGCGCAAGGGAAAGGAAAAGGCAAAGGAAAGCGTCCTTAAGCAGAGTCAGATTCCCTCCCTGTTTACTAATTACTAATTACTAATTATATATGTGTTTATTTTTCCTCTCTCTGTAATTTATTTATTTATTGTCAACTTTGCAGAATCTCCGGCCGAGTTCTTTGCAGAGAACAAGAACATTGCTGGGTTTGATAATGTAATTAAACTTACTTTCTTTTTTCCCTATTCATACATATGTTTTTGGTTATTGATAGGGTTCGGTTTTATATTTGTAATTGAAAAGATTAGATCAATAAAATATATGAATTTGGAATTAGATTCGTTATTTTTTTCTGTCTTGGTTATACACTGTGCTGCAACTTCAGCCAAATATCTCAATAATTAAAAACCATCAAAAATTCAAAGCTCCTCATGAACAAATTTAGAGCGTGAACACAGTTGCAGCCTGCAGGTGATAGATTTGGATATTAATTAGCAAGTTAAAAAGTACCCAGAAGAGTTATTCAGTTTTTCTTCTTTTCTGTGTATTTGTGAATTCTCAGCCAGGGAAAAGTCTTTATACTACTGTAAGGGAACTTGTCGAAAACTCCCTTGATTCTGCGGAGTCCATCTCAGAGCTTCCTGTTGTAGAAATAACAATGTAAGTGCAAATTTCTATCCTGTAGCATTATTGCAATGGTGCAAAAATTCAATGCATTAACTCTTGCAAATACTTGAACTGCAGTTCATACCATCAAAGATAAATGATAATAGAAGGAAGTTTGTCTTTTACTTGGTATTAGGGTATTGATTTCACTCTGTAGTTTGTATATTTGAATCTTATGTTTTTGTTTGTTGGTATCCTCACCTATTGCAGTGAAGAGATTGGCAAAAGCAAGTTTAATTCAATGATTGGTCTTGTTGACCGTCAACGTGTTGATGAGAAACTATATGATGATTATGAGACGGCTAAGGCCAGGGAAGTATGAATTGTTCTCGTCTGAATTCTTTGTTATATAGTTTTTCTTGTTACGGCTATTGAAATAGAATTTAAAGATATCTCTAAATGTACTGCAAGGTAGTCTTATACATGTTGCATCTTATGTTGAAATGCTTTGACTTGGCTGTATTAATTGTCTCAGCTCGTTCTTGGTCCCTGGTCTTTTGTTATTGACACGACTCTTTCAGTTGCTTTTAAAATAAATGATTTTATTGAATTTGGGATAATAGGAATAATATGTGAAGTAGTATTTTCTGATATTAACTTTAAATTATTTTCTACATGCATAAGGTCCTTCTAGATTTATTGTGTTGCGCACTTCGCTTCCTGTCATGCAGAAACGAGTAGCAAAAGAAGCCCGTGCTCAAGAAATACAAGCAAAGAATGCTGCCCTTGGAAAGAAAGTCAAAGAGCCTCAAAGTAATAAGGCCATGAAGGGTCGAGGTGAAGCTTCATTTTACAGGGTGACATGTAGGGTATGATTTACTATCCTTCTTCCAACCTTCTTCACATACAGATTTACCAGTTTGTATATTTCCTTGACCCATTACAGGTGAGATCTTTTGTGTTATTACTGGTTGCAGGATAATGGAAGAGGAATGCCACACGATGACATCCCAAATATGTTTGGAAGAGGTTTGGAAGCTACCTTGTTAACTAAATTTCTTTATGTGTATGATGTAATCAAACTTTTTTGTACATGTGCTAAAAAATGGCCTTTGTGCATAGATAAATATATGAATATTTCTTAGTCTTACATAAGTATTCATGCAGTTCTGTCTGGCACAAAATATGGCTTGAAGCAGACACGTGGGAAGTTTGGACTCGGTGCAAAGATGGTAATACTGGAAATTGTCTCGTCTTCAATATGCTGGTGTTTTGTCTTTCATAACTGTGATTGTCAATAAATGCACAAACTAGCTACATTATTATTCTAATGCATTTTCTTTCCCCTACTGAAGGGTATATAAACAAAAAAGAGCTTAGCAAAATAGAACTTTGTCTATAAATGAGTAGGTAGTGCGAATACCAAAGTTGGTGGCGGCTAACTCTTTCATTGAAAGTGACCGATTCCTAGAAAAATAATATATATTGACAAGGAAAAATCTATATTGTATGTTCATGTCCTATGTTAGTTAAGCTAACTCACATATGATATTGAAATTCTGGCACGAAGAACCTCATAGCTGTTGCATAATTTACTCTCTAGGTTTATCTGCTTAATCATTTAGGTATTGAGCACAACTCAATGACACATTTAGTTATGCAGGCATTAATTTGGTCTAAGATGAGTACAGGCCTTCCTATTGAGGTTTTATCATCAATGAAGGGCCAAAGCTACATTTCATTCTGCAGGCTGGATATTGATATTCATAGGTATGATAATAAAGAAGTTTTACATGCATGAATGTACGTTTCTATATGTTTGTGTGTGTGTGTGTGTATTCTTTTATGAGGTTCTAAGTTTGTTATCATGAATCTGTGTTAATGATGAAGTTTATACTCTTATTCATGCTCATAATGGTGCACCTTTCAAGCTTTCAGGAACATTCCTCATATTCATGCACATGAAAAACGGGATGACAAGGAAAGGTGGCATGGAGCTGAAATTCAAGTTGTCATCGAGGGCAATTGGACTACATACCGTGTATGTTCATTCTCAGAAATACGATACCTTTTGCTTTATCCAATGCATTTCAAAAATAGTCTGTTTGTGCTTATGTTTAGCAAGTAGGGCTTACTGTATCTAACCAAATGACAAGGTTCATTACTAAACAAAGTTATTTCCTGGCACATGCAGTCCAAGATATTGCATTACATGCGACAGATGGCTGTTATCACCCCTTATGCCCAATTTCTTTTTAAGTTTGTATCAGATGCATCTGAGTATGCTCTCTCTCTCTCTCTCTCTCTCTCTCTCATATATGCACAAGCAGGTGCAGACAGATAGTGTGCTGATATGATTCTTTACTTCTTGCATTTCCTTTTCTATGCAGTAAAAATGTAACTATAAGGTTTGCAAGGAGAACAGATGTAATGCCTCCAGTTCCTCTTGAGACAAAACACCATCCATCTTCAGTTGACTTACTACTGATCAAACGCCTTATAACGGAAACTTCAAAACAGAGCCTTTTGCAGTTTCTTCAGCATGAATTTGTAAATATAGGAAAATCTTATGCGGAACGATTAATTGGTAAGCATCTGCAACACTTTTGTGTCTCAACAATGTGTGCACTTCTTAAAGGTCGCTTTTACTAGGATTCTATGATAACAAGAACAGCCGCTTTGTTATGGTAACCAATTTTAGTAATGCAAGGAAGTGCAACTCCATGAATAGAATAATGTTTAACATTGAATGCAAAAGCTTGATACATACTTGCTATCTATAGCTAAAGACAGATGTTTGCCTAAGCTTTATAGGTGATACATGATTTCCACGATGCTTCTTATAAACTAATAAGTATTGGTTGGGATGGGCTTATGCAACTTCATGCTGTGCTGATTGATAAAATGCTTGGTGTATGATAATTTTGACCTTTCCAATGGTGCTGATATATTTCTAACATTGGAGTCCTACTTTTTAGTTTCTCAAGCGGATTGATTCATAATCTGTCTTTCTTCATCTTTAGGGGAAATGGGTCCCGACTTCAACCCCAAAATGGCAGTTAAATCTCTAACTTCTCAGCAAATTGTTCGCATCCATCAGTTATTTCGTCAAGCCAAGTTTGATGATCCCAGTGGTGATGTAAAGCTTCTTTTGCCCTTTAATTTCATTTACGCGCCTTATTATTTGTAATAATTTCCCTCTCTCCCTTTCTCTATTTATTACCTCATGTAGTTTTGTTTCTTACTTAGAAACTTTTTCCAGTGCCTTAGTCCTGCAGGGGAATATAATCTTCGCCTAGGGATTATAAAAGAGCTGCATCCAGACATGGTAGCTACTTATTCAGGAAGGTAGAACTTCGAATCTTTTTATCTTTCCTCCTTTTTTTTTTTTTTTCTTTTTTTTGTTTGTTTGTTAATCATTCATAGCAGTTCTATAATCTGTGAGCTGACTTACACTTCATGCATGTGTGTTTCTTTTACTACCATTAAATTACAGTGCTCAAGTTTTTGAAGGCCACCCCTTCATCGTAGAAGCTGGTGTTAGTATGGGTGGAAAAGATGTGAAGCAGGTAGGTGATTTTATGCTGATATTGCTTGTTATTAGTATTTGGGTCCTCAGTTGTTACATAAGGAATATATTCTTACCCATAAGTCATAACCTTTAATCTTGTAGGGGCTGAACATTTTCCGATTTGCAAATCGGATACCTCTTCTTTTTGAGCAAGGTGCTGATGTTGTGACCAGGACTGCTCTTAAGAGAATCAAGTCTGTAGAAGTGCAATAATTCACAGCTATACATTAAAGTTATTAAACTTCGTGATGATATAAACTACTACACAAACTTCAGTTCTTACTGACATTGGTAGAATGTAATCTTTCAGTTGGAATAGTTACAAAATCAACCAGACTCAAGATAAAATCGGTGTCTTTGTGAGCATTGTGAGCACAAAAATTCCCTTTAAAGGGACCGGGAAGGAATATATTGGAGACGATATAACCGAAATAGCCTCAGCTGTCAAGGTAGGTGGTTCCATTTAAATTGTAACCTTCATTGTGAAAATGTAGAATTAATAAACTAACATATAGCTCCTCCAGTCTGCCATTCAGCAGTGCTGTATCCAGCTAAAAACCAAAATAGTGAAGAAAATGCAGGCTCGTGAGCAGCAGGAGAGAAAAAGAAATCTAAGCAAGTAAATATTGATCACTCATTTTCCCTCTATTTTGAGTACACAGAATAATGTTTTCCTTTCTGTCACAGCACAATGTGTAATTGTCTATCAATTGGCAGGTACATCCCAGATGCCACAGGTGCTATATATGATGTTTTAAAGGAAATGTCACAGTCACGTTCATCAAAAAAGAAACGCTATGACAATGAGGATGCAGACCTGCTTGGGAAAGTATCAGCCCGTTTGGTTACAAAAGAAACGCTCAGGGAAAAGCTTGCCCAGCATGTTGAACAGGTGACGGCCTCTATATTGTCAAATAACCAGTTTTTAAACCTCAAAGAAGTAGAAGCAGATTATGGGCTAGGGCTGTTGGGACAAATTTATCAATTTTGTAGTTCCAACTTTTGCAGGTGGACTATGAGATGGCATTGGAGTATGCTACACAGAGTGGAGTGAGCGAGGAACCAAGAGAAGC
The DNA here is from genome assembly GCA_003254975.1 of Ochetophila trinervis. Taxonomy (NCBI): domain Eukaryota; kingdom Viridiplantae; phylum Streptophyta; class Magnoliopsida; order Rosales; family Rhamnaceae; genus Ochetophila; species Ochetophila trinervis. The sequence continues at coordinate 9,152 of QANX01005100.1, read as the reverse complement.
TATCTTTTTACAGTCACTGGAAGCTGACGATTGTTTCATCGACTTGCATAACCCCATTTTTGTTTTTAGACTGTTTCATTAGTATTAGTAATTGAATGGATATTATTAAATCACAAATAAATATCACTTTCTCATAAGCTTTAATTTGTGGGAGGTGGACTGCTTCGTGTCTGCTTTGCCAAAGTTCAACTGTGATTCATTGTATTCTCTATTTCCCTTGTATTGAAACAAATAGAAAGTATCAAAAAGCTAATCTATTATGGTTTATTATAAAATCTTTCTGTATATGATTTTAGCGACTATACTTACTACAGTGATTTGATGCCAATATCTCATTGATTGAGATGTCCCAGCATACGAACACAAAAGAAGAAACTGACTCTTAGCTCAACGACAAAACGATGAAGTCAACTCCTAAAAATGCTCTTTTGGCGGTTTTTTCTCCAAGCAAGTAATCATTTTGATATCGGCGTTCAAGAAAAAGTGTCAATTGGTCATCAGAAATGAAAATTTAAAAAAAGAATAAAAATCAACCGATCTCTTTAATTAACTGTATATAACAGACGAAGTGCTCTGTGTTGTAGAAGTTCGCTAACATAAAAAATTTAAAAAAATATTATTTTATTAGATATAATATTATTTTATTATAAATAAATATTATTCTGTTATATATTTTATAATATTATTTTATTATAAATAATTATTATTCATTAATAACAAATTAATATTTATCTGTAATAAATAATATTATCTATAATAAAATAATATTTTTTAAAATTTTATTAAATACAATATTTAAAAAAAAATTATTTTAGAATTGTCCAGTATTTTAGGTTTGTCTCACATTTGGAATAATAATAATAAGACGATAGGATAATATATTGGTTAGTATGCACCTTTAATTTAATTATTTTCTAAAAGCATGCACCTCCAATTTAATTTTAGTTTTAATAAATCGGAAATCCCTGTATATTTCAAGACTTCTGAACTACTGAAAAACAATTGCAATAGTTGGAAAGAAAAGTTATTTAATTAAAAAGTTAATTTCCACCGTATATAATTTAACTTTTTTGCTTTTTTTGTTTTTAAATAGTCATTATTTTTTTCTTCTAAAATATGATCATCTACGTCACTTATAAAAATACTAATTATTTTTTTCAAAACCAAAAAAATTAAATTGAAACTGGTGAAATGTACAAAGGTTTAGATAAAAAATCATCTTTAATAAATAATAACTTTGAGACTGAGTGAGGTATCTGAAGAATTATTAAAATCATAAAAAATAATTTTGAAAATCCCATCGTTTTTCCATAAATAAATTATATACCACGATTCCCACCAATCTCTCTCTCTGAGTCACAATCTTTCAAGTTCCATTGGAAATTAGCAAAAGAATTGCAGGTCCAAGATCCCAACTTTGAGGGAATTGCAGGTGGCGTTGGAGATGGCAAAGGCACCCCAGATCGCCATTCTCGGAGCTGGTATCTTCGTCAAGACTCAGTACATTCCTAGGCTTGCTGAGATTTCTGACCTCGTCTTTGTGAAAACCATTTGGAGCCGCTCCGAGGCAAGCTCTATATTAATTTGTTGAAAACGGAGCTTAAAGATAAAATAAAGACTATTTATTTGGGTGTTTTCATTCCTTCATTTGCTTGTTTATATTTCTTTTATTGATTGTTTATGTAAAGGAATCTGCAAGAGGAGCTGTTGAGGTTGCTCAGAAAAGTATTCCCGGCGTAGAATGCAAATGGGGGGATAAGGGTCTTGATGAGATTCTTAAAGATGATTCAATACTTGGTGTTGCAGTGGTTTTAGCTGGTCAAGCTCAGGTTTTTCCTCATTACCTCCGAAAGATCGTATTTTCTTACTCTGTTCTACAACTTGCCTAATCATATTGTTGTTTAACATGACCGAATTGACAAACTCTGATTGAATTATTTGTCAATTTGTAAACTTAAAGTAAAATAGGCATGGTCCTAGTAGTTTATGATATTTGATTGAATCTCTTTACGAATCTCCCTTTGCCTTAAACTATCTGGCAAGCTAAATGTCATGACTAATAAATAAAGCATAGTGACTCCGAATAAAAAAAAATAAAAATAAGGGACAATATATATATATATATATTTGAACCAGCTAAACTGTACTTGGCTCTTCTAGAGAGAATTTGCAAACACCATTTAGCGTACCCTTTTCACTTTATTTTCCACTATATTCTCAAAGGCTACCCGTCCATGTGTAACACTAGATAAGATTTTGTCTCTTTCATTTGAACCAATTCATGCAGGTTGATATCTCTCTTAGAGTGCTCAGGGCAGGGAAGCATGTCCTTCAAGGTGATTTATGTTCTGTATAATTGCAACTGAAATTGGCCATGGCTTGCTTTATGTCTTTTCAGAAGATCCTAACAAATTTTATGAGGCAAGGATTTATGAAAAATATATGAGACATGAAAATTCTTCAGTGTCTCTCCCTATAACCTAGGGATATATATATATGTGTGTGTGTGTGTGTATTTATATAAAACACTATTTTGTATGTGTATTGTCTTTCTATTAACTGAAAGTTTAATATGATCCAATAATTATTTGTAATTTCCATATTATTCTCACTTGGAATATACTAATTTTCCTTTTGTTTGGACATATTAAATTGTATTGGATGGCCAACTTGGCGTCTCTAAAGAGAAACCGGCAGCAACTTGTAAGTAGTGTGAAGTTATGTTAGATTTTTATGTGAACTAGTACGCAGATATACTAATAGAATTCATTCTTGAACATTTGAAGCTCAGATTGCTAATAAGTGTATTCAATACAATAATCAATATAAATTGACAAGTCACATCCATCCAAGCATAAAGAGCTTTTACTGTTAGATTTGTTATGCAACATCTAGAGTCTTCAGATTGTATGTGAAACAATTTCTAAGTTGCTAAACACTGGTTTGATAATGCAGCTATAGCTGAATTGGAAAATGCACTAGCACACTATAATTCGATTCGTATGCATGCTCCTAGTAAACCCATTTGGGCTGTGGCCGAAAACTATCGATTTGAACCTGCTCTTGTGGAGGTAATTGTTTCTATCCTAGTAAACCCATTTGGGCTGTGGCCAAAAACTATTGATTTGAACCTGCTTGATGGATACTCAGTATTGCTGTCACAGGGCAGGAAGCTTATATCTGAAATTGGAGATATGATGAACGTCCAAGTTATCATTGAGGGATCAATGAACAGTTCAAACCCTTACTTCTCGAGCTCTTGGCGGCGCAATTTTTCTGTATGTGCTTCATAAATAACCAAGTAAATAGACTCTTTTTTTTCCCCGTCATTGATTGTTGGTTACGTTGCTGCAAGATTCCTCTAAAAGTATAGTTTTGTTGTTTGTTAATGTAACATGATATACCTTATGTGGCAGGGGGGTTTCATTCTGGATATGGGGGTGCATTTTATTGCAGGGCTCAGGATGGTAATGTCTGTAAACTATGGTCTTTGTTCTTCCAACAATGAAACCTTTCATTTCCCAGAAAATAATGTTCTACTGCATTAAACCATCCATGGCCCAATTGATTGGCTCAATTTCACATCAGTATCATATTTATTCGGGAAGTTAATGTGTATGGGTATTGTTTTCATGGTTTCTCTTTATGTCCTTTTGGTTGTAAACCGGAATTCTTTGTTGCAGCAATTTATGAACTTGTTCTTTTGATACTGATTCTTTATAAATAATTTTCTTCTCCACTGAAACAGCTTGTTGGATGTGATGTAGTCTCTGTGTCAGCTACAACCTCTCATGTGGACCAGACTTTACCTCCTCCAGATAACATATCTTCTCTCTTGTAAGTCACTATTACAATTTGTAAATTCCCAGACTGTTGTCACTTTCATTTAACACAAGTTACACAACTAAAGTACTAAAGTTAAGTGTTGGGATTTTCTCGCCTTAGCCAACTGGAGAATGGATGTTCAGGAGTTTTTGTGATGGTTGTCTCTTCAAGATCCCCCAAGGCATGTATTAGATCAAAATCTTTAATCTTCTCTATATGCATAAAATTTTCTCCGCTTGCTCATATTATTGCTCCTCTTTAGATTTTCTGGAGAGTTGTTGGCTCGAACGGGACAATACAAATTGAGCGTGGAAACCATGATGGAAGGCATGGCTATGCGGTAAATTGAAGATCAACTTTTAGTATAGTTAATTTTATGGCATTTAACAGTTTGACTTCGTAATTTAATTATATATTTCACATGGGAAAACAGGCAAATCATTTGAAATCGAAAATTGTCTTTAGACTATATTGTAATAAATGGTCCAATTCTAAAATCTTATGACATTAATCACAGATTATAGTTTATGGTGCTGATGGGCAAAGCAAAAGCTCCTTTTACCCATTTAGTGGAGTAACCGACGAATTCAAAAGTTTTATACATGACATATCACAGGCCACTCTCAAGGTACTTTAAAATGCAAATGACAAATAGTATTTTCGATTGACGGATTTAGGCTAGTTACAAGTTAGAACATTTTCTGGTTGTCAAGTTCTGTTATTTCGAGATTTTGTTTACTGTTAATTTGTCCTTGGAACTTCTTAATGTATATCTAATTTGATGCTACCTTCTTTTCCTTCATTTAACTTCATCATGCCCCCTATATTTATCTCAACTTGTTTGGATATTTCTGGTGAGCTATTCTCTTATCCATCAAGTGCTGCAATGGCTGTAGAATGGAAGTCCCTGCGAAGCTGATCCTCGCCTCTCATATGTGGAAGGTGCCAGAGATGTTGCAATCCTGGAGGCAATGCTGGAATCTGGAAGCAAGCAAGGGGCACCAGTTCATGTAAAGAAATTTTAAACTTGATTAGTGGATCCATCTCTTGCCAACTTAATTAGTAGCAGTTTACATCGAAATGCTAAGATTCACATTTGTATATCTTGATATGAATTTGAAATAAGATCTGTGACACGATTTTGCACATTCATGCTGAAACAACACCAACGGAGGTTGACTTGGTTTTGATGAGAAAAATACCAGCTTTGTTTTCTGTCTGATTTTGGGAGCCTTTTGAGGTTCTCTCTCATGAACTAGGAAAAGTAGAAAACTTTTATTTTCGAACTTTTTTTGTTCATTTTTGTACTCATAAATGTCATTGATCAGATCAATTAATCAAAGTTCGAATTGTATATGTGAATTTGGAACACTTAAGTCATAAATATATATATCGGACCTGAAGATTAAGATTTAAACGGCCACAATTTATGTCATAAAAGAGAAAAAAAAATATCGATACTTTTGATGCTGTGGTACATGGTCTGGGGACCCCTTTAAAGATTCAGCCCCATTCTTCAACTTGTAAAACTTGATTGGGGAGATGAATTATCACATGCCAGAGTTAGTGAAAAGGGGCCAGTTGGTTGATGAATTTTGACATGTATCATTAAATTCTTGAGCTAATTTATCTCTACAAGGTAAAGTAGCAGCATTTTTCCCCATGCACCTTCCTACTGCAACTTGCAAAAGAACAATTAAGTCAAAACTATTCTTTTATTTTTATTTTTACTTTGGTGAATGAATCGGACTCTTCCTACTTTATACTAAGTAAAGCAAAGACACTTGATAAAAAAAAAAAATAAAAAAAAAAATAAAAAATGAAAAATTACAGCAATGAATGATGTCTGGGTCTACAAAATAATTTAGCATTTACAAGCGATATTTAACTTAAAACTGTATAATTTTTAATTACAATTGCTTAGTAGAAGAGAATATCATTTGATTTCAATTATATTATGAAAAAATATTTTTGAAAATATTTTGCAGCAGTACTCAATTTGAGTTCTGAGCTGCCTAAATACTTTTTTTAAAATGATGAAGCCACTTGTAGCTCTTGAAAATAACTTTTTGATGTTTATTTGAAAATTTAGAAAATTTGGATTTGATTTGAAATTTTAAATATTTTGATTTGGAAATTTGGAAATTTTGATAATTTATTTAGAATTTGAATTGCACCTAATGTTGGACTAGGTTGCTTACATATCTTTTGTGAAATCAAGTCGACTATAATTCATTTGAAAATTTTGGATTTTGATTGATTTTATAACCACAAACTATTTGCTTGTGTTATTTGATTTGGAAAATTTGGAAAAGTAATGTTATTAAGTTTTAGACTAAAAAATTTATGCATAAAAAAAACAATCATATGCAAACATCTTTTAGTATTTTATTTGACCACTATTGATTTTGCAGAGATAATCAAACAATTTTAGTTTGCTGAATTTATTATCCGACAACTCTTGACTTTGTGGGTTATATGTCAAATATTAAATTCATAGTTTAATGTTTAATTAAAATAATTTTCATTTAATTGAAGAAGATTTATTTAATAGTCATTTATTTAATTGACTATTAATTTTGAAAGCCTTATTATTAAAAATATTTGGCTGTCTTTTTATTTTATTAGACTATTAATATATTTGAAAATTAATAATTTTCTAAAATAAATTAGATATTTTATTTAGTTGGCACCAAATTAATTTAATTGGTGATGTATTAAAAGCTAATTAATTTAAAATTAAAAAGTGTATTTGAATTTATTGGACAATTTGATTTAATTAAAAAAATTAGAATCCAATTTTAAAATAATTTAATTGAATTTATAGTCTGTTATTTATTTGGGTTAATAAATCAATTTGAATTTAATTTAATTGGGCCTAAATTAATTTGTAGATCTTTAATTTAAAAATTCATTTGTATTTAGTTGGATTTTGAGTTCATTTGATTTTGACTTTGAGCATCGAAGTTATCGGACTTTAAATAAAATTGATAATTTCTCAATTGCAAATCTAATTAAACAAAAGTCCATTTATATTTCTGAATTTTTAAATTTAAATCCATTTAGACTTTGTCTGAATTTAAATCCATTTTAATTTGGACTTTGGACCTTGAAATTAATTAAAAGAAATTAGGAGTCCATTTGACTGAGTTTTATAAAAAAATAAAAATAAAAAGTTTAATTTAAATATTTAGACTTTTATATTCAAAAAGTTATTAGACTCTCAATTCAAAAGTAAAAAATTAGCTTTTTCTTTGAATTAATCCAACAATCAAATTAATGTTTTTCTACTTAATATTTTATCCATTGGTATAATTGGATGAAAAGAAGTCAAATTTAACTTATTGCCTTAGTTTTAAATTAAAACGCAATAAAATTTTTACTGCATATCTATTTATAATGGACTCAGAAAATATTTGTAATTGTTTTCCTTTGCCCTATTGCTTTCGCCAATTTAGTGTCCTTTGCATGTTTTCCACCTTTTTGTCTTTCATGATTTATTTTTTTCCCTTTCGATTTGTGTAGATCGGTTTTCATCAATTTTTATTGATTCACTGATGCTTTTTTTTGCTCGTTTTTCTTTTTATCAGCAATTTTTTAATATTTATTTTCTTCCTTTTCCATTGCTATTTTTTTTTACAAGTCAACATCCAAAACACATAATTAAAATTCTCCAAAACATATGATTATAATTTTACATCTTGGAAAATCGATTGGCGTGTTTAAAATATTTTTGGCAATTTATAAAGAAAATAAATATCTTATGTTGATTTTGTTTATTTTATTTTACCAATACCTTTAATAGAAATTTTAGATTTTAGCCATATATAAAACCTCTTTATAAAATAGTAATAAAAAATATGAAATTATTATTAAAAAAAAAAAAGAATAAAAACAAAAAAAGAATTTCACTAGTATCTTAACTTTAAAAGAAAATCCTACGTCAAAAATTCAGATATTGAGAAAAAAAAAAAAAAAAAAAAAAAATACACGAGAAAAATAATATCTAAATTTTTTTCTCTCCTTTTTTTCCTCAGGCTTTTTTTTTTTTTTTTTTTCTCTCTAATTTAATTTTTCCAACCCTTTTACAATTTTGAATTCCCATATATTTATATAAGAAAAGAACCTAGATAAGATAATTGAACTTCAATTTTATATTTTGAAATTCAAGTTGGTAATTAAATTTGATTTTTGAAAAAAAAATCAAATTTATAATTGGATATAGAGTTTGACTTGGGATAACTACTTCCCCCAAATCTCTATACTTATCTTATCACCCTTAGTTTTCTTTTATATTATTTTTCTCACCGTTCATCAGGTACAGTAAAAACCCTCTACCTACTAAAGAAAGTCCACAAGAAGAAGTTAAAGTTCGTATCATATGCTTAGATTCTGCATGCTGTCAAGAAAAAGTATACTTAGCTTAGATTACATATGCTGTTAGTATACTAATAGCTTAGTATCCATGCTTAGATTCTGCATGTTACATATGCTGTTACTCAGAACAAGTATACTATATGCTGTCAACCAACATATTCTTCTTTACTAGAGAGAAAATATAGATTACACTCATTCCAATTCTATGTTTCATTTGTAAATACGCATTTTCAGGCTGTTCTCAGTACGGGTCATAGCTAATAGGTAAATTTTCATTGTGGCTAATAGCTACAAGATAAATATTTTATCACTATTTACCAATAGCTACAAACGTATAATTTGACAGAGTTAAGTAACAGCTACAAAATCAAATATGTACATTATATTTTTTTTTACTTTAGCTACAAAAATGTTTGTAGCTTAAAATAAATAATGTTCAAAACTTCCCTGTCGGTTTGTATTTTATTTTAATTTTGCTTTTGTTTTTCTGAGGGTGCTTACAATTAACATGTGCGTGGAAAAGAGCCAATTTTTTTGTCAATTCTATCTTATGGGGAAGGGGATCATTTTTGTTCGACTAGGTAGCTTAATCGCGTGGATCCATGGACCAACCTCACCTGTGGGATACATCCAATTATTTTACTGCTTTACCCTCGCATGGACCATACTTTTACCATTTTTGACAAGTATCTAGTTTTGATAAATTTTAATACAATCCGTTAACACAATACAAATATAAATATTTTTTTACAGATTTAAATTTATCTGAAACGGATTAGATTAATAATGGATTGACGCATTATGAACTCGTTATCTTGACAGGTCTTAAAATGTTGATTCGAGAAAATTTATTAGATTTATTATGGACTCATTAATTTTTAATGACAATTTAATAATTTAACTATAAAAAAATTATAAAAAAATAAAAATGAAGTTAAAATTGAATATAT
>QANX01005098.1:49685-69958 GCA_003254975.1 Ochetophila trinervis | reverse complement strand
GTTATATAAATTTTTTTTTTTTTTTCCTTTCAACAAGTAATAAAAATCAAATCTGAAGAGGAGCAATAACTCGTATAATAGATAGGAATTCACTTTGAGACTTTTTTTCTTTCCAGTTGTCTACTACCCTTCTCTGCTTTTAACATTCCAAGTTTCATCTTTCACCAAATTTTTTTCTAATTTGCTCTTTATTCACTCCTCTCTCAGCATGTGGAGATGGAAATTGAAGCTTTTGTTTAGATTTTAAAGAAGAAGAAGAAGAAGAATAAAATTATGTAGATAGAATTCCTGCCAATGATCGAATAATATAGATATAGCGAAGTGGAGGGGCTTTGATAACGAAATCATTAACAAAGTGATAACAATAATAATGACGACGACCACGACGATGATGATGCAGGAAGGCCAAAGGATCCTGGTTAGAAATAACCTGATTAAATGCAGGTAGGCCAAGGGATAGGATGTAGGGCGGGGATTTGCTTTTTAGTAGGGGTGAACGCGGTCTGGTTTGGTCTGGTTTTTTATAAAAATTCAGACCAAACCATAGATGGCGGTTTAGCTTAACAACAAACCAAACCAAACCATTAGGACCATTCAAACCAAACCAAACCAAACCATTCATAAACGGTTTGGTCTGGTTTGGTTTAACGGTTTAAACTGCGACATTTAATTTTACAGTCCAAAATAACTACAAGACTAAAATTTAATTTTGTAGTTCAAAATTTAAACTAATTTTAATACTACAATATTAAATTCAAATTAAAAATATTACAATTCAAAATCTAAATTAAAACAAAGTGTTACAATTCAAACTAAAAATTAAAAATATATATTAGTTATATATATTATTAATAATAAAAATATTATAAATATATATAATATTAAATGCGGTTTGCGGTTTGGTCTGGTCCAAAAAATATTCAAACCGCAAACCAAACCATTAATGACGGTTTTTTAACATAGTAAACCAAACCAAACCATTTTCTTCTACAAACCAAACCAAACCGAACCAAAAGCAACGGTTTGGTTCGGTTTGAACGGTTTGGTTTGGTTTTGCCCACCCCTACTTTTTAGATAAGGAATTGAGCAATGTCATGTTTAGTATAATTTTTATTTATTTATTATTATTTTTTAAATATTTTTTGAATTTGTTAATATTTATTAATTTTGGTTAAAATGGTTAATGAATTATCATAAATACTTTTATAAAATTATCAAGACATTTTCAAAATCAATTTTTAAATTTTAAAAACTGTTTTTAACTTTTCATAAATTATATCAAATCTTTACTCTAAATTAGGAACCAAGATTGTTATCCTCGCCCTATATATAATATACTTTTATAAATATATTTTTTATGTTAAAAATACAAAATATACTTAAAAAAATAGACTTTAAAAAATAAAAAAAATAAAAATAAAATTATAAGATCATATGAGATTGCACGTTAGCCCATTTAATAAAATGGGCCAAAATTGTTTCAATTGGACTGCATTGTATATTTTGACAATATAAAATATTAATTGAAAATGCTTTATTGAAAATGCTTTTTTTTATTATAAATATATGTACATATATCTGAATTCTATTAGGTATAAAGTATAAACTCCATCTAACTCAAAAATATATATACATATTTTTAAAAAGAAAAATAATCAGCATTGCAAAAATAAAAATACAGTCTTTAAAATTTTTTGAATAGTACGAGTGTTTTGTGTATTTTAACGTCTGGGTATTAAGGGCGAGTAAATGGAAAGTCACCGGAAGAGAAGGAAGTCAAAAGTATCCGGTGAGAAGAAGCTGAAGCCAAAATGGAGAAATAGATCATTATTAAATATTAAAGGAAATAAATGGAATTTTAACAAGTTGATGATTAATACTTGAAGATTAATATCCCATGGGCCATGGCTACAGTGTTTAGTCATGTGGCAATAACACTCACCAGAAGGAAAAAAATAAATAAATCAATAATTTTTAAGACCTCAATCTATAATTTATTATAATTATTATTATTAGGATTATTGGTTTTAATTCGCTTAACTATTTAGTAAACATTTTATGGAAGCATTCAAAGAGTTAATTATTGTTTCTCCATATGCTCTTCAGGCTTTCTTTTTTGTTCTTTTTAGTTGTTGGGGCTACTTGAGCCTATTTAAAATAAAATTCAAAAATATTATGCAAAGTTGGCATAACATCGTACTCATAGGTTTAGTCTAATAGTAAATTGATTAAAGTATAATTTCAGATCAGAAATTCAATAATAATATAATTTTTGTCTTATTCATTTAATGTGAAATAGTAATGTTTTTAGACAAGATAAAGAATGTAATTGTTTGGTTACATATATTAGAGGTATAAGAAAAAAAGGAAGGGACAAAATTGTTATTACATTTTCCTTTTTTTATTTTTTCAGGTAAGGACTAAGGCATTGAATAAAAGAAATTTAGAATATAGAAAAGGACAAATATGTACCCTCAAAAATATTAAAACAAAATAAAATAAGGTACGCTAGCTCAGCCTGCATGATCCGAGATGAGAAATAATAATGTAAAAGGGAGAATCTCTCACATGTTGGTTATGAAGTCAGCATATTTATCTAAATATATAAAAACTGCGGTTTACCCAAAAGAAAAAGAAAAGAAATTGGCACTAATGCATTTTAAATTTGATGGTAGGTGATACATTGCATTTTAAGAACAGATTATATTCAATTCAAAATTTAATAAATTTAAATAGAATTGTAAATTTTAAAAAAATTAATAAATTTTTATAAAATTTTATATGAAATTCATAATAATTCAATAAAATCTATAGATTTCATTTAGATTTTTTTATTTATAAAATTCTTTTTAAAATCCATCAAAATCTATTAAAATTTATTATTTTTTTAAAATCTTTTAAAGTTAATGACTTTTTGAATACTTTCAAATTTTAAGAGACTTCTATAAAATATTAATTGAATACATCTAGATTTTAATAGACTTTTATAAAATTTATTAAAATCTGAATTGAATATCTTTTAATTTATATAGATTTATCTGAATTTTGAATTGAATACTTCTAGATTTTTAAACTATTTTAAAATCCAATTAATTCTAAATTGAATACACCATCATTAGTTTGCATAATGAATATGAAAATGAAATAGGTATTCCATAATATTAGCATTTTTGCATTTGTTAGATTTTTGAATTTAAAAATGACTAATCTAAAAGAATTAATATGTCTTTAATTGAAGAAATAATAATTCTTTTAAAAAATAGCAGAATTGATTTTTCTGTATATTTATATAGATAAACTTCAAACTATATTTTTCATATATTAAAAAAAATAAGATTAAGATGGAATATCATATAGCAAAAATTTGACAAAACCATTTTAATTAATTGTTTTCAAATTTGATAATTTTTGAAAAAAAAAATATTATATTGGTTAAGCTTTATTTTAATTCAATATAACTATCTAACATAAAAATTGGAATAGTAATTTTTTTTTTATCAACAATATTCATTCTACAAACCAAATAAATATGCTCTAATTTTATTTTTCTAGCACTTTGCACTTTAAATATAAAAAGAATTGGCATCTTGCCCTCTCTAATGCAAGGACTGAAGAAGCTGAAACTGACTTCTGGGAAAAGTTATGGAAGCTGGAGTTACATGAAAGATTAACTTTATTTTATGTAACAAATGGGAGATAAAATAAAAAAAGTTGATGTTTATGTAACAAATGTTTATTTTATAGACAATGAATTTTTAAAATTACTCTATAATGAATTCCGTCTATAATGAATTTTTAGTTTATTTTATTATTTTTATTCTATATTTTCTGTTTTTGTTTTTAAAAAAGATAGAGAAAGAGTTTGCATTATGGAAGGAAAAGACAAAAGAGAGAAATTAATTGCTGACTCATTTTTAATAGACTCTCTACAAGTATAAAGTTATCTTGACAGCTTTTATTTTTTTTTTATGTCACATCAGCTTGACAGAGTTTTTTCACATAACTATTAGAGATAAATTTTTTACTATTTTATCTATTTATCTGATATGGCATAATTTTTTAGCAATTGACAAATCCATTAAAAATACTCTTAAGAGCTGCATAGCTGGCTTTTAGAATTAAAAAAAATAAACGTATTATTTTATTCCTCAATAAGTTTTTATTTATATTGATTAACTCAATCAATTATTAAAAGATATACAATACCCAGAAATAAACTAAAATACAAAAATTTCAGCAAAAAAAAAACTAAAATACAAAAAAGAAAAAATTATTGCAATGAATGGATGCCCAATAATTTACATTAAAAAATTAAAATGACAAGGATGTTTTAATGTCTTTGTACGAAATAATTCAATTTTCTTTTTTTTTTAATGGAATGGACGAAATAGTTGAATTGGCAATAAGAACCTCAACTTTTTCTCTTTCATACATATATTAATATATAAATATGTATATGTGTGAGTGTGTGTATATATATATAAACTTTTTATATTGGGAAATAAGAGATTCAAATTTAAAATCGCAGTCTAAACGAAAAAATAGTGGCAAAGGTTTTCCCAAAGATGTAGATATGAACAGTATATCACTAGACTAGCCTCATTTGCAATTTTTTATTTATTTGATATTATGATTTAATGACTTTATCAAAACTTGTCTTAATATCTAATGAAAATAAAGAACTTCAAACTCTTTATTTCGGCTCTGTTAGCGTAGCTTCTATTTTAGTTTTCAAAGTTTAAAAATTATTTTTGAAATTGCTTAATAATTTTTGAAAAATCTTTTTATCCAAATTCGGTAAAAAATAGTAATCTTAGAAAACATTTATAAACAAAAATATGTATTATAAACAAAAATTATGTAAAACAAAATATTCATTTAACTATCTATGGTTTCAGCCCACTCAATTCCAACAGAGTCAATTCCCTGCATCAATTTAAAAAAGTTCCACTCAATCACAAAACTATTATATTTGATGAGGAGGATTTAACTTAGGGTCATATTTGGTAATCAGTATAGTTAATGCAAATAAAAATCTTTTAGGAAAGTGGCAACTTTTTTATGTTGGAAATAACAATTTTCCTATGTTTAGATTAGTTTTAGTAGTTGAAAAAAATATTATTTGTCACCATTATTATCAATACATCTTATATATTATGTGACATATTAAATGGATAAGAATATAATGTTCATATTTTTTATTAGGATTTTAGTTTTAAAAAATATAATAAAATTAAATATTTTTAATTAAAATTTATTCCATAAACTAAAATACTATTTGTAATAATCACTAATAGTGACAAACATCAAAATTCAACTAAAATGTATAGGCTCAAGAATCAGATGTTTAAATTTTTATCCCATTTGGTAAATGATAAAAGTCAATGTGAATCTAATTCACTTAGGAAATGTCAATTTTTATGTGTTTGAAATATTATTTGAAGATGGGAATCAAATTCTCAAATTAAAAATAAAATAATATATATATATATGTGTGTGTGTGTGTGAAAAATTGTTACCGTATCTGGAAGTGTCATTTTGAGAATCTTTGAAAAACTAGTTATGGGATTTTCTAAAAAAAAAAAATTTATTTTTATTTTGTAACACAAAATTTAATTTAATTACTTTCAAATGCTGAAATTTTTTTTACTAACCAAACATTACAGAAGATAAATTGATTCCTTAATTCCTGTGAAATCGAATACTGCAAATAAGTTTCCTTCAAATGTTTAACACTTCCCAAATGGGGTTTTATAGAAAATAGGTGGAAAAGTATTCCTACTTTTGTGTGTGTGTGTGTGTGTCATTTTTAAGAATTCTAAGAAAACTAGTTATGTGGATTTTATAAAAAAGAAAAAAGAAAAAATTATCCTTAATTTGTCTGCGACACACAATTTAACTTAATACTTTGAAGTCTTAAAACTCCTTTTACTAACCAAGCATTACAACAGAAAAGTTTATTCCTACCAAGCTAAGTCTTTAAGATTTATATTCCAAAAATCAATTCTCTCATAAATTTGACATTTCTCAAACCGGGTCTAAAGTCCAGAAAGTTGCCATATTTTTTTTTGGAAATAGATGAAAAGTTTCCACTCATCAAAAAGAAAATGAGCAACATCAGCTTGAATTACATGAAGAAGCCACTCCGGTCATCCTAAAATATAAGCCAGTTTAACTGCTATAATTAAAACAGTTTGATTTAATTAGCCAATTTAATTATCAATTAAAAATAGCCAATTTAACAGACTACAATTTAAAACAGTTCTTTGTCAAATATATAAAATTTTAGACTATCGTTCCAATTTATAAAGCTAGTGGCCACTATTTCTTATGGTAAAGGGCCAGAGTCCATATTCCCCACCTTAATATCTACAAAAAAAAAAAAAAAAAAAGTTAATTGTATTCAAAGTAATAAAGTCATGAAGAAATATCATAATTATTAATATAAGTTAGAAAATAAAAAGGTACAATAACAATTATATATATATATACTTTTCTGACTGGCAGAATATATTTTCCAAAAAAAAATTAGAATTTTATTGATATTTTATATGTGATAAATTTAATAAGGAACTGCTTGTAAATTGGACAAATTGCATTGTTGTAATTAGACATGAAAAATCGGCTTTAATTGAATTGATTTTTTTTTTTGGATATATATATATATATATAATTGATAATTTGAAGAATAGGGGATTTTATTTTTTTTGGTTCAAAAATGAGGAATGGAAAATGTTTTAAAAGAATGGATGCACTTTTTTCTTTTATTTTTTTCCGCTGAATAGCATTGATACACTTTTATACCAATATTCTAATTACCAACTAATGTGATAATCCGTGGTACAAAAAAAAAAAAAAATTAACACCATGTATTCTTTTTATTTTTTATTTATTTTTATTTTTATGGAAGCTGAGGTAGTTTGTAATTTTTTAACAATAATTTTTACCACTATATTATTTCCACGAAAACATCAGTACCATTTGTTTCAAACAAATTAATATTATAGATTCCATATTCAAACATAAACTTTTACATGATATTCTTTTTGATGCAGTATATATTAATTGATTGTATTTAATATTATTATATCTTAAAAAAAATAGCATAAGAAGTGAAAATTTGATAATAGCTAATCATGTTTCTCGATAAAAATGGTCCATGTCATGTGGGTTTCTTTTCGGTGGTGAATTACTTATTCTTTTCCAAAAAAGAAAAAAAATTGTTAATTAATTGAGTTGGCTGAAACATTCAAAATGCCAAAAGAAAAAAATATTAGACGTGTCAGCACCACAGGCAATAAAAATAAAATAAAGAACTGGTCCTACAATAACAAAACGATGTGACATCTTGAAACACACCACGTGACAAATGAGGCCCTAGCGTACCCACAAAAAGGCTCAAATTCGGGATTTCTTACCGTACAACTAATGTAAGAATGAGGTATTATAATTATTATTTATAAATAAAATAATATTATCAAAATTCATAATTAATTATTTATAAATAAAATAATAAATTTTTTAATAAATTAATATTAATATATTATTTTATTTATAAATAATATTACTTTATTTGTAAATAAAAATTATAGAAAAATTATTTTTACATGATTATAGGACTGAATTAGATCGCGCGTGCAAGTTACAATTCGAAATGCATCTGCCCATATGGAACGCCCAAATCCATGCTATCTGGTGACTCGGCTATGACACTAAATTAATACTATACAACGTTTGTTATTTTAACTCGTTTTTCATAAAATATTTAGGTGACTTTGGACATAATTTGTGAAAACTCAGAATTAATTTTTAAAATTTAAAGGTGTTTTTAATTTAAATATTTTTTGTAAGTATTTCAAATTTTCAATTTTTTTAATCAAAATAAGTAAAATTAAATTTCTTCAAAATTGTTTTTAAAAAATAAAAATAAAAACTATATCAAATAAAACTTTAATCTAATACATCAGCCATCATTTAGTATGGATGACATAGCTCAATTTGAGCGATGGATAGGATCAAGCCTGTAGAGACTACTAAATGAGGCAATGTTTCTCTTATTTTTTTCTCTTAAAAGAATATTGCTACTTTTTTATTTATTTATTTTTAGCTTTTTCTTGACTTTGGCTCATATTTTTTACTTAAAAATTATTTAAATAATATTAATTCAACATTTCACTGTTATTTTTCTTTCAATAAAAATGTTAACTTTATATTAGCTGTTTTAATTTTATATAATTTTAGATAATGCAATTATTAGTATAAATTATAATCACAATTCAATATATTAAAGACAATATAATTATTTAAGAAAATTGTATTATAATACTAAAAAATAATGAAAATTTATTTTTTATTAATTATAAAATCAAATATTATTAACTTTATATTCAATGTTAAAACTTTTTCTTAATTTGTATAGTAATACAAACTATTATTTTGAATAATAATCAAAACTCTTTTAAATGTACTATTAATAGTATAAATATATTTTTTATAATTATATGAGCAATAATGAAAAATAAATTTATGTATTTTAAATAATATAATTATTTATAGAAAAAAGTACGATAATAAAAAAAATTAATTTTGTTTTATTTCAAATGCAATTATTTAAAAAAAAATAATATGCATAATAAAAAAATCAAATTTATGTTCAATAAATTAAGTTTATACGCTAAATATTTTATAATATTAATATAGTATAACACATTACATTATAATATAGTTCAATCAAATACAACATTATTATTACAATTTTTTTTTGATAAAAATTATTATTACAATTTAGTCATACCTACTAACTCAGTAATTAATGGGCTCACCATATACTAAAAGTATTAGAAAAATTTAAATGGAATAGGCATGTATATTATTTTTCACATGAGTGAAAAGATGTATATGCTCAAAGACTACGACACTACGTATGGCGCGTTTAGACCCCATTGACCACTATGCACGTGTTTTGTCCAGCGAAGCATAAGGTAAAAATAAAATTAAAAATAAATAGTGAAGAAAAATAGAGAAGTTGACCATTTGTCAATTTTGAAAAAAGGTGTATAAATACCTGCAGGCAGGGTTTCAAGTCTGAGCACCAAAGCAAAAAACATTTAGAGAGAGAGAGAGAAAAAATGAAGCAGATTGAGACAGTTGGAGGTTGGAGACCACTTTTTGTGCTATTTGGTTCTTCTATTGTACAGCAAAGTTATGGTAACCAAGGATGGGGTGCTATTCTCACTGACCTATATACTCGCAAGGTATATATCTAAATCAAAATTCACATTTAAAATTTTCGTAATTTTATATAAAATACAAATCCATACATATTAAAAGTTTAAACGAGTCATTTTATTATCACATATTACTTAATGTTAAGAATGTAATTAAGATTCTAACTCGTCTGATTATATATTTGGAATATGGAAACTGTGGGACCCGATGGGAATATTCAGGCGGACATATTGTTGAGAGGATATTCCAGCTGGAACTCAAGACGAGCTGTACAGGTTCTGGATCAGATTTTTCCAAAGGTATTTACAAACATGTAAAATTAATTAATTGTTTGGGGATAATTAATAAAGGTTGAATTTAGTTTTGTTAAGGTTAATATTGGATGGGTTTTTGTTTGATGGAAACGAACATAGGAAGCAGAGAGACAGCCTTCGTTGGTGATTGTCTATTTTGGTGGAAACGATTCAATCCTCCCTCACCCATCTGGTCTGGGTCCTCATGTACCTCTTCCAGAATACGTGGACAACATGAGGAAAATTGCTTCCCATCTCAAGGTACTACTAAATACTATACGTACGCATTTGGTTATATAAAAAAAAAAATCACTATCATTCAGATATCTATACTGAAATTATAAATATTAATTAGATGCATTTGATTATATATTAAAAAAAATTAATCATGTTTAGTTAGCTAATTAAAATCAAATGACATATAAATTCCACTAATAATCGTTACCAACCGTGACAAATATCATTTTCATAAAAAAAAATATACACACTTAGAAACAACAAAATCCTTGACCATCTAACTTAATTTCTAACACCAATTTTGTTTTTTTTATTTTGGTTTCCTCAGAGCTTTTCAGACAAAACTCGGATTATCTTCCTCAGTTCTCCCTAGGGGTGGGCAAAACCGAACCAAACCGTTCAAACCGAACCAAACCATTGCTTTTGGTTCGGTTTGGTTTGGTTTGTAGAAGAAAATGGTTTGGTTTGGTTTACTATGTTAAAAAACCGTCATTAATGGTTTGGTTTGCGGTTTGGATAATTTTTGGACCAGACCAAACCGCAAACCGCACTTAATATTATATACATTTATAATATTTTTTATTATTAATAATATATATAACTAATATATTTTTTTAATTTTTAGTTTGGATTGTAATACTTTGTTTTAATTTAGATTTTGAATTGTAATATTTTTAATTTGAATTTAATATTGTAGTATTAAAATTAGTTTAAATTTTGAACTACAAAATTAAATTTTCGTCTTGTAGTTATTTTGGACTGTAAAACTAAATGTCGCAGTCTAAACCGTTAAACCAAACCGGACCAAACCGTTTATGAATGGTTTGGTTTGAATGGTCCTAATGGTTTGGTTTGGTTTGTTGTTAAGCTAAACCTCCATTTATGGTTTGGTCTGAATTTTTATAAAAAACCAGACCAAACCAGACCGCGCCCACCCTTAATTCTCCCCCAGTTAACGAGGACAAAATCCGCGCAACTTGGAGGTAATTAATTAATTATATATATATATATATAACTAAGTAAACTCATATTTGTTTATTTTCTTAATATTTGTGTAAAAATCGATCATAAAAGATTTTGTTTGTACAAATCAAAACCAGTTCCATATTAGCACCGGTGGAGAGAACAAATGAGTGTTGCAGAATATACTCAGAAGCTTGTTTGGAGGTGTGCAGAGAGATGGAAGTGGAGTGTATTGATCTCTGGTCTGCACTTCAGAGCAGAGACGATTGGTTAACTGCTTGCTTCACGTAAGTCTTGATTACTTCATGATATTCTTATTTAATAAAGTCAGCATATTCTGAGTTGATACGAATCTGTGTATTGTTGATATGTTTTAGTAATATTTATTGAGTTTGAGTTTGAGTTTTAATTTTATTTTATAAATTTACTTATTTATTTTCTTTTCTTTTAGGGATGGAATTCATCTATCAGGTGAGGGGAGTAAAATAGTGGTGAAAGAAATACTGAGGATAGTGAGAGAGGCAGAGTGGAAACCAAGCCTTCACTGGACGACATTGCCAACTGAGTTTGGAGAAGATTCACCATATGATTTAGTGAGTGCCAATGGGAAAAAAACTGTGAATGTCGCGGAAGCAAATATGTACAGAAATATGAAATGGGAAATGAGCAATGACTATTGATTATCAAGATCTAAAATTTGGACTTCCATGGATGATGATGGTGATGAAGGAATTGGAGGACCAAATGTACAGCTACTCGGTTCTAGTATATGGAATAATTACAAGCTTGCATTTTGGTCACACAGTTTTATGATGAAGCTGCTTTAATTTGGGTGTTGATTTTTTTTGTTTTATTTTCAGGAATGATTTTCAAGTAGATAGAACTCTGTTTCCTTTTGTTTGTTGAAATGAGTGAATTTATTTTCCTTTTTGCTTTTATTTTAATTAATAAAATGTGTATAATTTATTTTAATTATGTAATTTATTCAAAACGAATTTTATCTTCTTCCATGGTATGCAATTATTCTAAAAAATTTCGACTTCGACTTCAACTTCAACTTCAGTTCGGTGGTTTTATCTTCATATTCCACCTAATCCTTCTCATACGTACCCTGGTTCGTTTTTCAAGGGAACACAAAAATAAAATAAAATAATAATAATAAAAGATAAAAAATCTGTATCTTTAAATTTCCTGTAGAATAAACTAAATAAAATAAAACCATAATTATCAAATTAGTTTTCTTTCCCTTTTTAATTTATCATTAATTTTTTATTATTTATCATTAAGGGTTTGATGAAAATTCATTCACACCTCCAAAGTTTGAAAAATTATCATTTATCCTTTTAAAGTTTAGATAATTATCATATACCACTTTAAGAGTTTATATTTGATGATACGATTGATTTATGAAAAGTATATTTTACCCTTATATGTTAAAACAGATATTACAGTATTATTCTATCATTGACTTTATAATAGTTTAAATTTAAAAAAAATATATCATTTACCATAAATTTCATTTATATAATGTCAAACAATATAATTGAAAAATGATAAATATATACAGTTTTTAATATATATTAAAATATAAAAGATCATAAAATAAAATTTTGATATTTATTTTGAAATTAAGGGGTAAAATAGAATTTTTATAAATGAATTTACTTAAAAACCAACTCGATGATTTTTCTAAATCATGAAAGTTCAAGTGATGATTTTTTATATCAAGACACTTCAATTATGTGTCAATAAATTTTCATCAAATGTCGAAAATGTAGATAAAATTGTCTTTTTTTTTAAAAAGAAAAAAAAAAGGGATAAAAGATGAACCATGTGATTAAATAGCTACATCAGTGGTTTCACCTATCATTTTACAAAAGCTTAGAAAAAGGTACCGCACTTTCATGATTGTATCGTTGACTTGGTATTATACAAATACAATTACTCCAGCTGTTTTTTTTTTTAAAATAAAAAGAATAAAAGATGAACCATGTGATAAAATAGCTGCATAAGTGATTTCACCTATCATCCCTATAAAAGCTTAGAAAAAGGCCTTTAGCAAAAAAAAGCTTAGAAAAAGGTACAGTTCTTTCATGATTGTATTGTTGATTTGGTATTATACAAATACAATTACTCCAGCTGATTTGCACATTTTTTTATTATTATTATTATGATTATTATTTTACATGAAAATAAACAAGAAACAAAAGTAATATCAATAATATTTTCACCAAATTTTTTTTATTCACCAAAACAAAAAATCCTCTAGGCTAAACTCTTCTAGAGGCAGTTCATTAAAATAAGGACCACAATCACACTGAAAAAATAATAATAAATTAACATACTAATAATAAAAGATCAAATTAAGCCAGACAAGGGATAAAACTATATTTATTTTTTAATAAAAATTCAAATTCCCATTTTATTATTAAAAAAATAAATGATAATTGTTTAAAATCACTTCCAAAATATATATATAAAAAAATGAGAAGTACAAAAGGGCGAATTAATAGATTTTTTTTTGTGAATAATAAAGGACCTACCCGTAGCGTAGCGGGGTCATAGGCCCAGGAGGTATTTAGTGAATGGACCGACCAAGGCGTCTTTTTAACCCGATAGGAGTCCGCGATTGGAGCCCGTGTCGCTAAAATCTCTCTCTTCCTCGTGCGGTAGCAGCGGAAAAGAGCACTTGAGTCCAAATGGGGCTATCAAGACTCGAACCTCAACTCCTGTACTCGCAGGTGTGAAGACTCGGCTGGTTCCTACCACTGGGCTACACCCTCAAGTGCTGGGAGAATTAATAGATTATTTGGCTAAAGAAATGGACAGCTTCATTATTGTGACTGAGAAGTGGGAACCCATCATGGGAAGAAACGGTAACAAAAATAATCAGTGAGACAACAAATTTCATCCACAATAAAGGATTAGGAATGCAATTGGCATATTTATCTCTACAAGCCATTTTCATGCTTTTGGAATTTTTTTACAAGTACCATTGAATTCCAATCTTTTTGATAGAACCTTTACTAGCATCTAAAACCCACTGATTAATTTCCAATCTTTACAAAAAATGAGAAAAATACCTGTCTTAAATCTTAGTCATGATGCAGAACCTAGCTTTTTTACCAACTTCCTGGAAATCACACATTTTAATTAATTTTCATATTTGTTTTAAGGACTATATGTTATTTTCAACAATCAATGTCTCTAAAACGTGTTGGTTTCAAATCAAATTACGAAATAAATATTATAATATAGCAAATCACATTCAAATTAATTAATCGCAAATCAAATATTGTAATATCTCTCTTCCATGGNATTCAAATTAATTAATCGCAAATCAAATATTATAATATTTCTAATTGCTCTTTTTATTTTTTTAAAATTTTTGCTATATAATATAAATAAACAGACTGATATAAAAATCTCTTTTAATAGTTTTGTCTAAATAATGTGTTAAGCTGATGTGGCATAAAAAAATAAAAAATATCTAGAAAACTGTTTATTTTTAGAAAATCTGTCAAACAGTCTAATTCATTATTTTTATTTATTTTAATTAGTTTTTAGATAATTTTTAATTTATTTTAAACAAAATTATTGGAGATAATTTTTAAATAAATATTGTGTATTAAATATATATTATGTCACATAAAAAATAATTTTTATTTTTTATGCTATATAAATTTTAATAGAAAAAATTATTAAAAATGCTCTAAATTTCAGTAGTTTTTTATTTGCCTTTAGAAACTGATATTCATACGTTACGAACAACTTTTGTAGAATTAAAAACTAACACTGTGTTTGAATAAAAGAGGAGAAAAAAAATATATAAGAAAGAAAAAAAAAAGGAAATGACTTTTCATAGGTGTTGTTTAAATAATTACTAATGAAAAAAAGAAAAAAAAACTAAAAATAACAATTAATGCAGATTTTGTCGTTTCCATGAAATACTCTCCTATGAATTTTTTATTTTTATTTTTAATTAATATATAAAAAGGTCATTTTAAAATATTAACTTTTTTATTAATTTTTATTTTTTATATTTCCTGTCAAATTTAAAAAGAAATGAATTTTATAAAAAAAGGCAGTACAATTTGCCTTCTTTTCCTTCTCCTTTCATTTTTTTATTTATTTCCTTATACTTTTAACAATCCAAACAAAAAAATTCTTCCATTTCTCTCCTATTTCATCAATCCAAACACTGTAAATAAAGCTTAACTAGATGGATAAAAATAATGGATTCTAATTAATTTGAGATAAAGGTCTGAAAGTTAATGATATTTATTTCGTAGCGATTAGAAACTTGGTCCAAATACAACCTCAATTACAACCCTAATTAGCTAATATTCTAAGAAGCACAAGCCTCAACCTCAAGGCAATTAATCTCCTTCCCAGAATGTATAGGAAAATCCCAAATTTGAATTAGTGCTGATTTAATGAGGTTGAGACTGACCTTCAACCAAACAGGGGATGATCATCAGACTCAAAGGAGAAACCTTTTTTCCGTCTTTAGTTTCGCGACAAAGTTTAAAACCTTCAGAAGTTATATATTTCTATAAAGAATGGTTTGCAGGAGGGAAAATAAAAAAAAAATAAAAAACAATAAAGGATATCAGTTTTTTTTTTTTTTTTTTGTATAAATTAAAAATATAACACGAGATCGATCATATCAGCATTGATGGATGCATCAAATCCTATCAGAACTTCAAAATTAAACAGGTTTGAGCAATAATAAAACTAAAATGGATAACTTTCTGGAAAGTTTTAGTATTGCACCTCTACCTTTTAATATGCCATAAATAAATATAAAAAGATAACACCAAGTAACAATAAAGAATGTATATTGTTCTATTTTTCATAAAAATAAAGAATGAATCGATAATAAAGGTGGATATGTATAACTCATGTTTCTGTTCCTAACTTCCCATTGCTTATCCAAAATGAAATTTTCACCGAAAGCTTACACCCTAAACTAATTAAGAAAAAACAAACCTAACTTTAAGAGAAACAACCTGAGACTATATAAGAATGTTTAGGTACCAGCTATATAAGAACTGTTTAGGTACTAAACGGTTAGCTTTTTTATATTTTGTTTCAGGTTTAAATAGTTTTGCTAATGCAAAAATCTATATCACCTATCAAAAATCTCTTTTACTATTGAAAAACATATGAACTTGCAAAATAAAACATACCGTCAGAGACCTTTAGAAGCATTAATGTGGTGCTGACCGAAATTCTCCAACGATCAAGTTAAAAGCCTATAGTTCAATAAAAAAAAAAATTAGTTTATAGTTTCCAGAATAAAATATCTCTTTTGGTAAACTTTTTTCTTAGAAAGGGAAAATGACGTTATTTGTTAACCGTCACTTTCAATTAAGTGGGTGAGCCAACTAGGGCCCTTTATTCTTATGCAAACGCACGGATGAGATCTTCTATTCTATTTTTTTTTTTTTTTTATCCTCGTTCAAGTACACTAATAAAAACACGCCTCCTTTTATTTATCAATTATAAAAATATTCTTTAATAACTTTGTATGACATAAAAAAATTAAAAACTGTTTATTTTTAAAAAATTTGTTAAACATTGTCTATTAAATAAATATTATGTTATATTAGTAAATATTTTTTTATTTTTTCTGGTACAATAACTTTAATAGAAAGAATCATCAGAAATTATCTAATATAACATTGTCACTTTATTTAAATTTTTAATAAAATAATTAAATTATTTTAGTGAAAAAGAAAAAGAAATATTCATCATAAAACGCATTATAATATCATATTTCATGGAAAATCTAGCCTAGTTTAGGATTTGGGGTTTTTATCTGTTAGAGAAAAAATTACAGCTAATCATTGTAAATGTTGCAATTTATTTATAGTATTCTCTTGTTTGAAAAAATTGCAATTTTGGCCCTTTTAAATTTAAAATATTGCAATTTAGAATTTTGACTTTTTAGAAAATAGTAATAAACCATTTAGTCCCATTAAACCAATATTAAAATACAATTTATTACAATTTTATTAAAATACAATTGACAACAATTTAGGATCTATAAATTGAAAATTTTGCTTTTTAATTTCTTTAAGCCGTTGATTTCCATTTGCCCAAAAAAAAATATGAAACTTCAGGATTTAAATTATAAAGTTTTAAATTGGAAAACAAAGTGTAATCTTCCAAACAAAAAGAGACTAGAGTGCAATAAACTGAAAAAATATAATAATGTGTAACCCAATCTCTTCAGTATCGCATGACATCTTTTTGCCCTCTCAACCAAGAAACATTTAGCGTATACAACAGATTTCAGGCTCAGCTAGCCTCATCCTTAGAACATAGCTATTGCACAATGCACATGTGAAGTCGTTCTCTCCAGTATGCCACCATAAAAACCCCAACTTATTTACCAAAAAATAAAAAATAAAACCCCCAAGTGATATCGAATCCAAAATTCAGGGCCCCCCTGTTTCGAACTTGTTTATCTCTTTACTATACTTGGTAAAATTTTGAGGGAAAAAATAAGGTACTTTTTTCCATGATCAGTTGCCTTTAATTTTATTTACCAAAAAAAAAGTGGCCTTTAATTTTCCCATTTCATTTCTAATTCTTTCTCTGATGGAGTCCACGGCTCCATCTACATTTGCTTTGACTTTGCCTGATATCCAGGTCTTCTCCAGATCTACTTTTCTTAAGATTTAATGATTGGTCAATGTAATTCGTAGATTATATAATAAAAATATAGGTAATCTGGTAGAAGATTATAATTTTATTAATTTTAAGCAGAAAAGTATTATTTTAAATAAAAAGATACGTGTTTTGATTGAATCTACGACTTCATAATATATATATATAGGCATATCAACCTCATTTAATGTTTAAGCGTCTAACATTAACAAAATGGCAACTGCATAATACATAAATAAAAAAAGGTGTTAAAATAATGTACAAAAAAATCACTCGTACTTTTATAAATCTAAAAGAAAATTATTAAAAAAAAAAATCTGCACTAATAATACACTTGCTTCCATTAAAATTATCGAATTCTGCAAAACCATAGAAGAGAAACGGTCATAGAGGAGCTGATGTGGTGGCTGGTGTTTCGGCTCCAATGTCTAAGTCAGAAATGTTCCCCATTGATGAAAGCAAATGACTAGAAAATAATGTAAAAAGGGAGAAAATAATAAAAATATGAGAAAATGGCTAAGAAGGGGGCTGGCCGGTTTTTGGTGTTTTTCGGAATATGATGAACAGTAACTTGATTATTGATTATTTTATTTGCATAGTGGTAAAAAATAGGTTGAATCAAGGGTCAAAAGTCAATATTGAGACCAAATGGGTCTCCAAAAAAAGGATAAAGGGGGGCAGCGGAAGGCTTTTTTTTGGGAAAAGGAGAGGGAAAGATTTTTAAGAGTGATAGGAGTAGGTAGGTTTCTTTTTGGGGCTGCGTGCAGCTACATAGGGTTTCATGCTCATAAAAATATTTCATCTCCATTTTTCCTTTACATTTCCTATTTATCCCTCCATTGGATGGCTAGGATTAAAAGTCAAGAGTCTCCCTTCGAATGGATGACACATGACCCTTTTTATATTTGTTTTTAGGCTTACCATGTTACTATCACCGGACCCACCACACAGAAATTGGGTGTTTAGTTTACTACCCTTAATAACAAGGTATTGGGCCCATTGGCAAAAATGCCTACAACAATAGCCCCTAGTTGGTGCAATCTAAGGATTGGACCAATTTAGGAGATAGAAGATACATGTGGGCGTGAATACAGAAGTTTGAATATTTGAATTTGAATTTTTTTTTTTTGTTTCTCGGTGACAGAGCTTCAAGAAAATTTTTCTTTTCCTTTTCTTCCTTCTTTCTCCCTTTTTCGGCCGATCGACGAGTTTCCTTCTGAAATTATTTATTTTGTTTGTGGAACTATTTTGGGTGGAAACCGAGGATTTGGGCTTTGTGCAAAGATTGAGCCTTAGTTCGGTCCTGGGCTGAAGCTGGGACATGAGTGAAAGCCACGGGACTGAGGCTAGGGCCTGAGCAGAAGCCACGAGACTAGGGCTGAAGCTGGGGCCTGAGTGGAAGCCACGGAACTGGGGCTGAGGCTGGAGCCTGAGCTGAAGCCGTCGGACTGAGGCTAAGGCTGGGGCCTGAGCAGAAGCCACAAGACTGAGGCTGGAGCTCGAGCCATGGGACTGGGGCTGAAGTTGGGGCCTGAGCGGAAGCCATGGGACTGGGGCTGAAGCTAGGGCTTGAGTGGAAGCCGCGGATCTAGGCTGAGGCTAAGGCTTGGAAGGAAGCTGAGGGACTGGTGAGGACTTCAATCATTACACTTTTGGTTTTCAAGTGTTATTGTCGCTTACTCACATGCTATCTACTTGTTACGCATGTCACTTTTATGGTTTTCAGGCTCCAGGAGCAAGTCACTCGCTACAAGAAGAGAGCCGCTGCTTCCATGAAGGGCACTCGAAATGAGCTGGAGGAGGCCAATAAGTGTGTGGCGGACTCTGAGGTCGTTCTAACGAAGAAAGACCTTAAGGATAACCAGAAGGAAGCTGATCTCAAGCTGAAAGAACATGAGCTCAAAGTGAGGGACGCGGAGCTCAAGGTGAAGGAGGAGGAGGTTTCAAGGTTGTTTGACGATGCGGAACGCCAGTTTGACGCTGGGGCTGATTATGCCCTTGAAGCGATCAAGTCCAGGTTCTCGGACCTTGACTACAGCCTACTGGATCAACCTCTGGACTAAAATAAAACTCCTATAGCATCCAGCTCTGGGATGTCTGCTTTAGGTTCTTTGGCTCCTGTCCCAGAGCTAGCTTCCTCGGTTCCCGGCTCGAGTTCATCTCCTGCGGCTTCCCCAGTTCCTAGTTTAAGTTCTCCTCCCGCTGCGCCATGATCGCCAGCCTTCGTTCCTTTTTACTAGTTTTTTGGTGCTCTTTGTCGATCATGTCTAAGATTTTTCTTGGCATGTCAAGGCCTACTTTACTTTTTAAATAAACATTCATACCGTAGTTGTCAATGTCATTTGCAATCAAACTTAAACAAACATTTATATTGCTATAGTATGTTGCGCAATTGCATGCTTTATTACTTTCTCTTATTTTTGACTTGAAAATTTGAAAATATTGTCAAGGTAGGTTGAATTGAACATGTTTCTGGGTTGAACCTGGGTGCCTTGTAGCCCTCTACTCTTTCTTGTTTATTGTTAGAGAAACTTGGAAGAGTCATTATACATGGGGTGTGTAACACCCCGTACCAAGAAAATATTGTAAAAATTTCAAGTTTGACCATGAGAGGCTCGGAGTTGACTTTTTGTGTGGGTATGTGTTGACTTTGACTAAGGTACCGTTGCGTAGAGCTAGTCGATACGATTTCGTAGACTAGTAGTACGCTCAATTCCGAGTTAAGACCGAGAAGTTATGGCTGAAATAATGTGAAGGGCATTTTGGTAATTTGTTGTGGCAGGGTGAAAATTACTATTTTTCCCCTGCCTTTATTGTAAATATCCAGAAGGGTCTAGAAGCCACGCACGCAGCCCCCCCCCCCCCCCCCCCCCC